>JAPDVU010000004.1:185004264-185230215 GCA_026230045.1 Corynorhinus townsendii
GGAGCGAGCAGGCGGGGCAGCGCAGTCCCTGTGGTCCCTCAGTGCCCGCTCCCCGCTGGTCACGCTGAGCCTGGCGGCCTCGGGCAGGCGTGTGTCCCCTGGGACTTCTCCAGGGGAAGGTGAGGGGCGTGCGCCCTTCGGGGGGAGGAGGGACTTGATCTGCACTCCGCGGGGCTGTGCCGGCCTGAGCGTTCCTTCGGGCTTTGTTTCCTGCGTGCTGCAGGCCCGCCCAGGGCTGCCTCCGCCAGCCCCTCCGTGTCAGCACCAGCGTGAAGGAGTGGACACCACGCTGTGCGCCCCCTCGCCCTGCCCGCCGCGTGGCGTCCTCGCTGCCACGCTCACGGCGTGGGGGCCGCCAGCCGCGGGCCTGGCGCTGACCCGGGGCCTGGCAGCATCTCTGACCCCCCGGACGGGCGTGGAGTCGGGAGGCGGACACCTGAGGCCCCGTCCTTCCAGGGTGACGGGCGGCCTCACGCCCTTTCTGACACCATTTCCCGTCTCGCTCCGCTCCTACAATGGCCATGTCTCCTGCCTCCGCTAGGCACAGCCCGGAGCCTGCGGGCCACGCCCGCGTCCCTCTTGGTCCCCGTGGCCTGACCGGCTGCCCTGTGCGGCCTTGTTCCTCCCTGGGGTCCTGGGACATGAAAGATACCTTTGGTTCCGGCCTCCCAGCCTGGCCACCAAGACCCACACTCCAGTCTTCACTTAGACCTCGCTCTGAGCGCCGGGCCGGAGCCCGAGTTCAAAGGAGCCGAGCCCTTTCCTTCCCACGCCCTCCTCCTCCCTCTCCTCCTCCTCTTCCTCCTCCTCCTCCTCCTCCTCCTCCTTCCTCCTCCTCCTCCTCCTCCTCTGCCTCTTCCTCCTCCTCCTCCTTCCTCCTCCTCCTCCTCCCTCTCCTCCTCCTCTTCCTCCTTCCTCCTCCTCCTCCTCCCTCTCCTACTCCTCTTCCTCCTCCTCCTCCTCCCTCCTCCTCCTCTTCCTCCTCTACCTCCTCCTCCTCCCCTTCCTCCTCCTCCCTCCTCCTCTTCCTCCTCCTCCTCCTCCTTCCTCCTCCTCTTCCTCCTCCTCCTCCACTTCTCTCCTCCTCCTCTTCCTCCTCCCTCCTCCTCTTCCTCCTCCTCATCCACTTCCTCCTCCTCCTCCTCTTCCACCTCCACCTCCCTCCTCCTCTTCCTCCTCCTCCTCCTTCCTCCTCCCTCCTCCTCCCTCCCTCCCTCCTCCTCCTCCCTCCTCCCTCCTCCTCCTCCTCTTCTTCCTCCTCCTCCTCCTCCCTCCTCCCTCCACCTCCCTCCTCCTCTTCCTCTTCCTCCTCCTCTTCCTCTTCCTCCTCCTCTTCCTCTTCCTCCTCCTCTTCCTCCTCCTCCTCCCTCCTCCCTCCTTTCTCCTCCTCCTTCCTCCTCCTCCTTCCTCCTCCTCCTCCACCTCCTCCTCCTCCTCCTCTCTCCTCCTCTTCCTCCTCCTCTTCCTCCTCCTCTTCCTCCTCCCTCCACCTCCCTCCTCCTCCTCCTCCTCCTCCTCCTCCCTCCTCCCTCCTCCTCCTCTTCCTCCTCCTCCTCCTCCCTCCTCCCTCCTCCTCCTCCTCCCTCCTCTTCCTCCTCCTCCTCCTCTTCCTCCTCCTCTTCCTCCTCCCTCCACCTCCCTCCACCTCCCTCCTCCTCTTCCTCTTCCTCCTCCTCCCTCCTCCCTCCTCCTCCTCCTCTTCCTCTTCCTCCTCCTCCCTCCTCCTCCTCTTCCTCCTCTACCTCCTCCTCCTCCTCCCCTTCCTCCTCCTCCTCCTCCTCCCTCCTCCTCTTCCTCCTCTTCCTCCTCCTCCTCCCTCCTCCTCCTCCCTCCTTCCTCCTCCTCCTCTTCCTCCTCCTCCTCCACTTCCTCCTCCTCCTCCTCTTCCTCCTCCTCCTCCTCCCTCCTCTTCCTCCTCCCTCCTCCTCTTCCTCCTCCTCTTCCTCCTCCCTCCACCTCCCTCCACCTCCCTCCTCCTCTTCCTCTTCCTCCTCCTCCCTCCTCCCTCCTCCTCCTCTACCTCCTCCTCCTCCTCCCCTTCCTCCTCCCTCCTCCTCTTTCTCCTCTTCCTCCTCCTCCTCCCTCCTCCTCCTCCCTCCTTCCTCTTCCTCCTCCTCCTTCCTCCTCTTCCACCTCCCTCCTCCTCCTCCTCCTCCCTTCTCCTCCTCCTCCTCCTCCTCTTCCTCCTCCTCCTCCTCCTCCTCCACTTCCTCCTCTTCCTCCTCCTCCTCCTTCCTCCTCCCTCCTCCTCCTCTTCCCTCCTCTTCCTCCTCCTCCTCCCTTCTCCCTCCTCCTCCTCCCTCCTCCTCCTCCTCCTCCTCCTCCTCTCTCCTCCTCCTCCTCCTCCTCCCTCCTCCTCCTCCTTCCTCCTCCTCCTCCTCCTCCTCCTCTTCCTCCTCCTCCTTCCTCCTCCTCCTCCTTCCTCCTCCTCCTCCTCCTTCCTCCTCTTCCTCCTCCTCCTTCCTCCTCTTCCACCTCCCTCCTCCTCCTCCTCCTCCCTTCTCCTCCTCCTCCTCCTCCTCCCTCCTCCTCCTCCCTCCTCCTCCTCCTCCTCCTCCCTCCTCCATCTCCCTCCTCCTCTTCCTCCTCCTCCTCCTTCTCCTCCTCCTTCCTCCTCCTTCTCCTTCTCCTCCTCCTTCCTCCTCCTCCTCTTCCTTCTCCTCCTCCTCTTCCTCTCCCTCCTCCTCCTCCTCTTCCTCCACCTCCCTCCTCCTATTCCTCCTCCTCCTCCTTCTCCTCCTCCTTCCTCCTCCTTCTTCTCCTCCTCCTTCCTGCTCCTCCTCTTCCTCCTCCTCCTCCTCCTCCTCCTCCTCCTCCGCCACCTCACCGAGCAGGTGCTCCATCCTCCTGCCACCCGGAGCCTGGAGCTCTTGGGCGCCTTTAGGGCACACCCTTCTCCGCTGCTGGATGGTGACACAGGCTCCTCGCACCTCCCGGGCACGTGCTTTCATTCCTGCGCTGTTTACACCTGCGCTCCAGGCTCGCGGGCCGCCGCGCCGTCTCTTTACTCCTGAGGCCCGGCCCTGACCTTTTAAAGGGCTCTTTTTCTTAGCATCACACAACGTTTAAGGAGTCCTGCCCTCTTCCCGCACCTTTTTAAAAAAATATTTTTATTGATTTCAGAGAGGAAGGGAGAGGGAGAGAGAGAGAGAAACACCAATGATGAGAGAGAATCATGGATCGGCTGCCTCCTGCACGCCCCACACTGGGGATCGAGCCCACAACCCAGGCATGTGCCCTTGACCGGATTCAAACCCGGGACCCTTTAGTCTGAAGGCCGGCGCGCTGCCCACGGAGCCACACGGGCTGGGGCTGGACACCGTGTTGAGCCAAGCCCGTCGTTTGCACGGGGCTCCCTCTTGGTGTCACGGTGGGTTTGGACAAAGGCCTGTGTCCGTCACTATGGCTTCTCCACGGATTGTCCCTGCCGGGGCGGGCGCCCTGGCCTCTGCTGCCC
Organism: Corynorhinus townsendii; assembly: GCA_026230045.1. Classification (NCBI taxonomy): domain Eukaryota; kingdom Metazoa; phylum Chordata; class Mammalia; order Chiroptera; family Vespertilionidae; genus Corynorhinus; species Corynorhinus townsendii. Next base: position 185,007,722 of record JAPDVU010000004.1, read on the forward strand.
CCACCACCCTCTCTGGCACTCTACAGCCTGCTTTCTGGCCTCATAGTTTTGTCTTTTCCAGAATGTTCTACAGTTGGAATCACACGGTCCGTCTGAGTAATCCAGGGGGTGGTAAGGCAGTAAGGGCGCCAGTTTTTATGGGGAAAGGAAGTCAGAGGGTGAGGGGCGAGCCGGGCGGGGAGCTGGCCGGGCCCCTGGGGGCTGGGCCATGGGGAGAGGCGGGGTGGAGAGCCGGGTGGAGAGGGCAGGAGGGGACTCGCACCCAAGGGACCCGCGCTGCTGTTAGAGCACAGAGGTGGGCAGGGCGAGAGCGAAGGGCACTCCCTCCGCAGGGTCTGCTGCTTCTTCCTCCGCATTTCTCCCCGCGCCCCTGGGAAGGGCGCTCATGCAGCGTCCCCAGGGGGCTCCCTGTCGGTCACATCTGGGACTTGTCTCCCAGGAGCGTGGCCCTGATGCAGCAGGCAGAGCTGTGAGGAGGTCTCCGGGGCGGGGAGGGCCACAGGGGAGGCCAGCGAGCTGACTCCAGACACCCACACGTCACGGCCGCACGCAGGTGCCATCCGGGTGGGGTTTGCGTGCAGACCACCCCTCTCCTCCCGTCCAGGGTCTAAGCACCTGAGAGAGCCGGGAGTCGCCTTGATGGTGAACGTGCGGGGCTCCCTTGAGAGGCAGGAACGGGGCGCCGCACCGTCTCCACCTGAGACCCAGGCGCTGACAAACCCCGATTTCCCGTTGGCCACAGGGCACATCAGGTCCTCCCTCAGGCGCCAGCCCAAGGTGCAGGCGGAGCCCTCGGGTGCAGACACGGTGAGCCTGCGCAGTGGGCTCTACCACTCCCAGGACTCACCCCACCCCCAGGGCGAGGTCTGAGGAGAAGCCCGGCTCCCACGGCCGGGGCACGGGGCCAGGTGGACACGAGGGGGGCCAGGGTGCAGGAACACGCAGGTGCGCCTTTAGCGTCCTCTCTGTCGGGGAGCGCCCCCTCTTCCCTGAGATGCTCGCTTTCCAGTGAATGCGCTCACCCTCCTCTAGGCGGTACTCAAGGCAGGCCCTACGCCTGTGGCTCCCCTACTGGCTGTTCCCCGGGTCTGGAGGGCCAGTCCCAGGCAGATGCGCCTCCAACATGGAAGGATTTCACCTGAGGGCTCGGTCTGAGGGCTGAGGGCTCAGGTGTGGATGGAGGACTCAGGTGTGGATGGAGAACTCAGGTGTGGGTGGAGGGCTCAGGTGTGGATGGAGGGCTCAGGTGTGAGTGGAGAACTCAGGTGTGGATGGAGGGCTCAGGTGTGGATGGAGGGCTCAGGTGTGGGGGTTGGGGGCTCAGGTGTGGGGGTGGAGGGCTCAGGTGTGGATGGAGGACTCAGGTGTGAGTGGAGAACTCAGGTGTGGATGGAGGGCTCAGGTGTGGATGGAGGGCTCAGGTGTGGATGGAGGGCTCAGGTGTGGGTGGAGAACTCAGGTGTGGGTGGAGGGCTCAGGTGTGGGTGGAGGGCTCAGGTGTGGATGGAGGGCTCAGGTGTGGGGAGTGGAGGGCTCAGGTGTGGATGGAGGACTCAGGTGTGGGGAGTGGAGGGCTCAGGTGTGGATGGAGGACTCAGGTGTGGGGAGTGGAGGGCTCAGGTGTGGGTGGAGGACTCAGGTGTGGGTGGAGGACTCAGGTGTGGATGGAGGGCTCAGGTGTGGATGGAGGGCTCAGGTGTGGGTGGAGAACTCAGGTGTGGATGGAGGACTCAGGTGTGGGGAGTGGAGGGCGCAGGTGTGGGGGTTGGGGGCTCAGGTGTGGATGGAGGGCTCAGGTGTGGATGGAGGGCTCAGGTGTGGATGGAGGGCGCAGGTGTGGGGGTTGGGGGCTCAGGTGTGGGGGTGGAGGGCTCAGGTGTGGGTGGAGGGCGCAGGTGTGGGAGTTGGGGGCTCAGGTGTGGGGGTGGAGGGCTCAGGTCAGGGGCTGGGCTCCCAGAGAGGAGAGAGTGAACCACTCAGGATCAGGGTGATGTGGGCACCCGAGTAGGCTCTTCGGTGGCATGTCAGGCACCCAGGAGGGTCTGGAGGTCACTGCTGTGGGCCCCATGGTGGCCCCTGAGTTCACATGTTGAGGAATTCAACCGCAGCACCTCAAGCTAGAGCAGTTGTCGGCAAACCACGGCTCACGAGCCACCTGCGGCTCTTTGGCCCCTTGAGTGTGGCTCTTCCACAAAAGACCGCGGCCTGGGCGAGTCTGTGTTGAAGAAGTGGCGTTAGAAGAAGTTGAAGTTTAAAAAACGTGGCTCCCCAAAGAGATTTCCATCGTTGTCCTGTGGACATTTGCCTCTGGTGACGAAGGAGTTTGCCGCTGGGCTGGAGGAACTAGTGTCAGAATGTGACTGTTTGGGAAAAAGAATCGTTCAAGATAATGAAGTTGAGGTGAGGGCCTGACAGTGGGTCCTAGTCCAGCGCTACTGAGAGCGATCAGTGCCCTTTCCGACAGGGAGGTCGCTCGCTTAGGTCATGGCTGGCCGCAAACGCAGGCGCGTTCGACTGGCGGGGGAGCGGCCCCTTGGAGAAGCCGCACTCCAGGAGCCTGTAATTCGCTGGACGGATGAGTAAGGTCTAGAGGGCCAGGCCTACTTGCACGTGGCTTGGTGGGGACATGATGGTGCACAGAGCTTCTGGGACTCGCCGCGCTGACCCGCGGAGGCCAGGAGATGACCTGCTCTGGCCGAGGCACCCGCTGCTCGCCTGGGTGCTGGAGGGGGAAGAAGAAGTTCTCTGCACAGGAGTCGACGCCCCACCGGGGGGCAGGTGCTCACCACCCAGGCTCCCTCCCCCACCCACACTCCTGGCTCCCACCCTTTTTCCCTCTGAGTCTCAGTCAAGAGGGAAACTCACCTTATGTGACTTCTGGTGAGAGACGTGAAATTTGGGGTAGGATATTGGAGTATCTCAGCACCCCCAAAGAATGGACACTTAGGTAGGCTCCAGATGGAGGTGTACAGTAAGTAGGCAGTGGGGAGCCTCCTCACCCCAGCACCCCTATAAGTAAGTAACAGGTCCAAGAAGGAGTCACAAGGGAAATTAGAAAATACTTTGAAAGGAAACACAATGTATCTAAGCGTATGGGATGCAGCTAAGGCAGCACATAGAGGAAAATGTATAGTTGTGCATAACTGCATTAAAGAGGAGAATGATCTCGGCCAGTGGGTGTGGCTCAGTGGTTGAACATAGACCTAGGAATCAGCAGGTCACGGTTCGATTCCCAGTGAGGGCACAGGCCTGGGTTGCAGGCTCCATCCCCAGTGGAGGGCGTACAGGAGGCAGCCGGTCAATGATTTTCTCTCATCATGGATGTTTCTCTCTCTCTCTCTCTCTCTCCCCCTCTCCCTTCCTCTCTGAAATCAATACAAATATATTGCCTTTTTTTAAAAAAAAGAGAAGGATCTCAAATCAATAACTAAACCTTTCCGTTTAAGACATGGAAAAACGAGGAGCGGAAAGGAGAAGACCCAGAGGCAGCTGCCTCTTCTACCCAGAGTGAGGTCCGGAGTGCTGGTTCCCAGGCGGGCCCCAGGAGATGCAGGCTGGCCATTTCCGGAGAGCAGCCAGGCGGCCTGGAAAAGGAACAGGGGAGGGAGCATAGAGGAAGGGGAAATAACAGAAAGTGAGGGAACGAGTGGAAAGGAGGACCAGCTCCATCCTCAGAGTAAATCGGCAACCAAGCAAACCCTCCATGTCCTCCGTGGCCACGAGTGTCTACGCGGCGGACTTAAAACTACACCCAAGAAAAGCGCGCGGCTTCCGTCACCTGTGCCCCGCGCCCAGAGGGACCACGTATTGAATGGCAATCGTGTGACGGGCCCCTGCTGCTGGTCACAGCTCGTGCTGATGCTCACGGTGACCCTCCTAACCACCCCACCTCACTCCCGGAAGGAGACAAACCTGCCCACCACCTCTTCTCTCGTGGCCCGTGAGCTAAGGATGGTTTTTGCCTGTTTACATGGTTGGGGACAATCAAAAGAAGAAGAATACTTCGTGACACATGAAAAGTATGCCCTTCAAATTTCGGCCTCCATAAATGAAGTTTTATTGAAACACAGCCATGCCCACTCATTCACATCATCTGCATGTCATCTTTTCAGATGTCTCTTGGCCCTCTGTCTGTCCTCTTTGGAGATGTGTCTGTTCGGGTCCTCTGCCCATTTCTCAGTTGGATTCTGTGTCTTCCCAGTGTTGAGGTGTGTGAGTTCTCTGTATATTTTGGAAATGGATCGCTTATCAGACGCGTCATTGGCAAATACGTCGTCCTCCCATTCAGTGGGCTCCCTTTTCATTTGTGGAAGGTTCTTTTGCTGCGCAGAAGCGTCTCAGTTTGATGGAATATGGTTTACTTTTTCCCCTTTGTTTCTCTTGTCCTGGGATCAGTATCAGAGAAAATACTGCTACGTGAGACATCCGAGATTGCCCTGCCTGTTTTCTTCTAGGGCTTTCATGGTTTTGTGATTTACATTTGAGTCTTTCATCCATTTTGAGTTTATTTTTGTGTATGGTGTAAGCGGGTGGTCTGGTTTCATTTTTTTGCATGCACCTGTCCAGTTCTCCCAGCACCATTTATTGAAGAGACTGCCTTTACTCCGTTGTATGCTCTTGCCTCCTTTGTCAACTAGTATTTGAGTGTAACGGCTTGGGTCAGTGTCTGGGGTCTCTGTTCTGATCCATCAATCTTTATGCCTGTTCTTGTGGCAGTACCAGGCTGTTTTGATTACGGGGCTTTGTAGTATGATTTGATATCCGGGATTGTGATCCCTCCAACTTTGTTCTTTTTTCTCAAGATTGCTGAGGGGTCTTTTTTGGTTCCCTATACATTTTTTGGAGTATTTTTTTCTAGATCCATGGCATATGCTATTGGTGGCATCTGTAGATCACTTTGGGTGGCGTGGATATTTTGATGATAATTCTTCCCATCCATGAACATGGTATGCACTTCCACTTGTTTGTATCACCCTCTATTTGTTTTCTTGATGTTGCAGAGTAAATTTTGCCTTTGCTTCGCCGAGAATGCCAGGATTTACTATTCCTGAAGGTAAGCCGTGACCTTGACCTTCACTTGGTCAATATTTACCTCGTGTGTGGATAAATCCCCTGCAACAAATTTCCACGAAACCCACAGCTTCCAGTCGGTCCTGGGCCGTGCTCTCGAGGCCCCAGATGTCCCGTGAGCTCCCCCGGGACGCATCCTCAGGGACACTGCTTCTCCTGACTTCAGCCTGGTGATGACAGTGGGGCCTTGTCCAAACACCCAGCCTTGGGCCGAGATTATAGACGCCAAAGGGTTGTGACTTCTTTCCCACCGTTTTAACCAAAGACCCTCCTCCTCTTTCTCTAAAGAGTTTGGAAGCAGATCGCAGACGCTGCCGTGACGCCCGGCCCGGCGGGTGGAGGACAGGCCGCTGTGCGGGGAGGGCCGCGCCTGGCGCTAAAGGCAGGCTCTTCGCTGCCCTTTGTCAGCTCCACGGGGCAGGCTCTCTGGCTCACCTCTCCTCCCTCAGGTCCACTCTTGGTGTTTGTTGGTTGAATGCGTCCTTGCCGCTTAAAGGCACAGCGTATCCTGTGAGCGGCCAAAGGGAGGCTTCCTCCTCTCAGGGCAAGTGACATCATGGCCGCATCCCCCAGATGACTCCTCTTCTACCGCCTGAAAGGACCACTCCCTGCGCCTGCGACAGCGCCCCCGCCCCCCCCCCTTGTGCTTTGGGGGGATAGGTACCCCGGGTTGTAAGTGCAGACACCTCTGCCCGCTCCTCCACAGAGCACCAGGGGGGGGCCCACTCGCCATGCAATCGGGGACTTTTCCAGGAGGTTCCTGGGCCCCAAGGGGCCTGATTCTCCAGAGCAGCTCCCTTTCGTTCCCCGATTCCCTGCCCTCCCCGGTTTCCTGAGAGGTCCTTGGCCTGTTGCATCGTACAGTTCAAGGTGGACTGTGCAGCGGCGTGATGGACAGGTGTGTGGGGAACCGATGGCTGGACTACGGCAGGCCAACCCTGCCTATCAGCGCGGGGAGCCCTGGGCTTCGCTGCTGCTGCGTTGGTTGCTGAGTTAGCCGAGGCGTTGACACGGGGCCGGTCTTGCCTCATCCGAATCCAACCCGGGACCCTTCGGTCCACAGGCCGATGCTCTATCCACTGAGCCAAACGGGCGAGGACTCTGTCTTAATATTTACGTTGAGAGACAGACAGCAGCAGATAAGAGCAAGGGCTCAGACGGTCAGGGTCAGGGTTCCGTCGCTCCCTTCCCCGCCGAGCGACTTTGGCCCTGGTAGTGCCCGTCTCCCGATACGTGACTTCATCGTGGCACGGCGCGTAGGACCGTTACGGGAATTAGCTGAGTTAACGTTGGAAAAGTGCTTAGAACAGTGCCCGGCCACGGCAGGGGGCTATGTTGGTGATTGGTGAATAAGTACACCGCATCTTGTCACAGGACTGGCTCTTGCTTATTAAACACCCGCTCTCAGCCGGCCACTTCCGGCTCCTGGTCCCAGTTCATCTTCCCTGCAGCTCTCCAGGGCACCTGTCACTGCGCAGGCGAAGGGCCAGACCCCATCAGGGGACAGGGCAAGGGGCACGTTCTGGGATTTGAAGTCAGGTCTTTTGCGTCTAAAAACCCTGATTGTACCTTTATTATGGCGTTGCTCCTCATGAGAGTCAAAAGCTACTTTCAGCCCAGCCAGTGTGGCTCCGTGGGTGAGCGTTGACCTAGGAACCAGGAGGTCACAGTTTGATTCCTGGTCAGGGCGCATGCCCAGGTTGCAGGCTCGATCCCCAGTGGGGGGCGTGCAGGAGGCAGCCAATCCATGATTTTCTCTCATCATTGATGTTTCTTTCTCTCTCTCCCCTTCTCCCTTCCTTTCTGAAATCAATATATGTGTGTGTGTGTGTGTATTTTTTTAAAAGCTACTTTCATTGAGCCACTAGAGGCCCACTGCATGGGGGTGGGATCCCGTGGCCTGGCCTGCGCCCTCTGGCAATCCAGGACTCTTTGGGGGTGTCAGAGAGCTGGTTTTGGCCAGATCCCCACAGGCCAGACTGAGGGACCCCACTGCAGCACGAATCCATGCACTGGGCCTCTAGTGTGCATATAAGACCTTTGGTTAATCTCTTCCTGCCCTCCTCCCCTCTTCCTCTGAGATTCATCAGCCTGTTCCATGTTTCCATGCCTATGCATTGAGCATCTGCCCCCTGGTGGTCAGTGCACATCATAGCTACCGGCGGTTGCTTAGGCTTTTATATATATAGATTCCACAGCACCTGCCACTCTCATGTATGCTGCCCTGGAGTGCACGTGTCCCATTTCCAGGCAGGCCCTGGGCTCAGGGAAGCAACGTTGCCTGTGTACGTGGGGAACCCAGGATTCAAATTCAGGTCTTCTGAGGTTGGGCCTGTGCTCCTCCCACCCCCAAGGACACACGTGTGCTCTGAGTGGCGTTCACATGGCTCTCCTCTTGTGCCCTGCTTTCCAATGTGACGTGTTCAGGCCCACAGAGAAACTGAGAGAATAGAACGAGGACTACCCTTCAAGTAAGTTCAAAAATTAGTGTGACTGTGTTTTTATTTTTACTTTTAAATTTATTTCAGAGAGGAAGGGAGAGGGAGAGGGGAATAGAAGCATCCATGATGAGAGAGAATCATTGATTGGTTGTGTCCTGCACACCCCCTACTGGAGGTCGAGCCTGCAACCCAGGCATGTGCTCTGACCAGGAATCAAACTGTGACCTCCTGGTTCATAGGTCGACGCTCAACCACTGAGCCATGTTGGCCGGGCCTGTGTTTTAAACACACTGAAAAGTTGCAAAGGAATGTTAGGTGGGAGAAAGGAGGTCCTCAGATTGCATGTGAGGGGCCTACGTCTTCCTAGGGATGTGGGGGAGGGGGTGGGGGACACTGCACTTGGACTTGGGGAACTAGCCTGAAACCCTGGTTTTCTGTGGGGGTTGGAGAGGCAGTGGGGAGGGCCACTCACACTTCTGAATCCCCGTTTTTATCTTCTATAAATTGGGGACGGCAGTTTTTTGGCATTGCTACTTAACGTGTGGTCCATGAAGCATTTTATTTTATGTTTTATTGCATGTATTGGGGTGACATTGGTTCACCAGGGCATACAGGTTTCAAGTGTACAGCTCAACAGAACATCACCTGTCACTGCATCGTGCGCCCATGCAAGTCCCTCTCCGTCCCCATGCGCCTCCCCTCTGCCCACCCCACCTGTGCCCACCCCCTTCCCCTCTGGCTGTCACCACACGGCTGTCTGCATCGATGTGATACCCACAGTACATGCGTGTTTGTTTGTTTTTGCTCGATCCCTTCGCCTTCTTTCATAGAGCCCTCCGGGCCCCCTCCCCTCTGACAGCTGCCAGCCTGTTCCTTGTCTCCACGCCATGTTGTCTATCAGTTCATTTTATTCATTAGGTTCTCCATAATAGTGAGAGCATATGATGTTACCCTTTCTCTGAGTGGCTTCTTTCACTTAGGATAACACGCTCCAGGTCCATCCATGCTGTCGCAAAAGGTAAGATGTCCCATGTCCTTCTTTTTCTTTCTTCCTTTTATTATTATTATTATTTTTTACATGACAGTCGTATTCCATCGGGCAAAGGTACACAGCATTTTTACCCATCATCTGCTGGTGGGCACTCGGGCTGCCTCCAGATCTTAGCTATTATAAGTAATGCTGCTGTGAACGTAGGGGTGCATGCATTCTTTCTGATGGGTGTTTCAGGTTTCTTAGGGTGTATTTCCAGAAGTGGGATCTCTGGGTCCAAAGGCACTGTGATTTTTTATTTTCTGGGGAAACGCCACACTGATCTCCACAGCGGCTGCCCCCGTCTGCGTTCCCACCAGCAGGGCACGAGGGTTCCCTTTTCTCCGCATCCCGGCCAGCCCTTGTCATTGGTTGACTTATTGACCCATGTACTGATGGTAGCCATGCTGGCAGGTGGGAGGTGACCCCTCATTGTCCTTTGCATTTGCATCTGTCTAATGATTAGTGATGCTGAGCATTTTTTCATTGTCCATCGGCCACCTGTATGTCCTCCTCGGAGAAGGGTGGTCCTTTGCCCCATTCTCTCACTGGGTTGTGCATCTTCTGGGTGTTGAGTAGCGTAAGCTTTTTATACGTTTTGGAGGTTCACCCCTTACCAGAGGTAACATGGCACATACGTTCTCCCACGCAGTGGGCTCCCTTTCATCCCGTGGGTGGTCTCCTTCGCTGTGCAGAGACTGTTAGTCGGATGGAGCTCTGTTTGTTTACTTCCTCCTGTGTTTCCCTGGCCCACAGAGACATACGGAAAAACACGGCCGCGAGGAATGGCTGAGCTTTCCCTGCCTGGGTTTTCTTCTAGGACTTTTAAGGTTTTGTGATTATACTTAAGTCTTCTATCCATTCTGCGTTCATTCTTGTGTGTGGTGTCCGTTGGTGGACTAGTTTCCTTTTTTTTTTTTTTTTTGCAAGTACCTCCCAGTTTTCCCAGCACCATTTACTGAAGAGACTGTCTTTATCCCAGGGTATGCTCTGGCCTCCTTTGTCGACTCCTGATGGAGCACAGAGGTGTGGGTCGATTTCTGGTCCCCTTCCCAGCAAGCATTTAGAGGCTCAGACTCTCAGGTCCTGCCCCCAGTCTGCCAAACCAGGCTCTCACTTTCACAAGCTCCTCGTGCGGCCCGCACCCCGTGGAGGCTGGGCATCGACCTGGTGGGACCCAGTCGCCCAGGAGAGCAGGGCTTCCCCATGGCCAGGACCCGGGGAGACCGTAGTGCCCGCTCCGCCCTCGGTCCTCGGGTCTGACCCTGAGGTGGTGGCAGTGCGATTCCCAGACTGGCCGGTGATGTCAGGGCAATATTTAGACTCTACTGACCAGCCCTGTGGGTGAGACGGACGTGGTAGGGGTGCGTCGCACAACTAAAGCAGAGGGAGGTGCTGGGTGGCCAGCGTGGGGGTGTCTAGCAGGCCTTGACCGCCCCACCCTGTGTCCTGTGGCTGGAATGACAAAGGTCTGGGGGTGTCCGGTGGACACTGTTTTGCCCGTCTTATTGTAAACCTGGGGGCCCTGGCCGGTGTGGCTCAGTGGATGGAGCATCCGCCCACGGACGGAAGGGTCCCGGGACTGGTTCCGGTCAAGGGCACGTACCTCGGTTGCAGACTCCATCCGGCCCTGGTTGGGGCATGTGCAGGAGGCAACGAATCAGTGTGTGTCTCTCTCTCTCTCATCAATATTTCTCTCCCTGTTTCTCCCCCTCCCTTCCACTCTCTCTAGACATCAGTGAAAAATATCCTCAGGTGAGGGGTAGCCAAAAAAATACAAACAAAGCAAAACAAAAACCGTGTAGAGCAAGGCTCTGAGCTCACACGAGCCCTCCCTCCTTGCGACGGGATGCGACCCTGGGGTAGAGGGGTCGCAGGGGCGCCCCGTCCTCGTCCTGGGGGGAGCAGGGCCGCGTGAACCAGGAGTGCCTCTGGGAAAGGCTGGCAGCCACAGGGAGGGGCGGGCTCAGCCTCGCTCTCTCAGGGCAGAGGACCGCCTGGACTGCAGGGGGTGCTGCTGCCCTTCCCATCGCCGCGCGGGCGGCCACGTGGCCTCCAGGTACTGAGTGTGTGTGAGTGAGTGCGGGCGCAGGCCCCGGCGGGCATGTGGGTTTTCTGGGGTGTGGGGCCCTGGACTCGGGGCTCCCACGGCCCGGCTACGAGGCACGGAGGCCGTTCGGCCCAGAGAGCTGGCTGGACACGGGCTCCTCGGGGCTGGAGCGGGACGGGGCCGTGCTCTCTGCCGGGGAGCCCGGGGCCTGGGCCTGGCGTGGGACCGAGGATCTGTTTTCAACTGTGGCCCCACGTCATTTCCAGGGCCAAGTTCACTTGTGAGATGGGATGTGGGGTTCGATCCCCACAGAGGAACCTGCCGCTCTGCCTTCTGGAGAGCCTGCCTCCTGGGGGGCTGGTTGGCCACGCTCTATGCCCGCACCCCCACTCCCAGGTGGGGCTCGGGGCTGCGGGGGCCTGGGTGCCCGGCGGCCTGCTGGTGGGAATCTCACGTTCATAACCACGAAGTCAGGCAGCGCTTTACCGGTGGTCAAGCCCCTTCCGAGTGGGGAGTGGGGACCCACAGTCACAGGCGAGACCCCTCTGGGAACCACCACCACACGGAGCCGAACCCTCAGACCCAGAGGAGCTGCACGCTGCACCCAGCGTCGTTAACGGGCGTCCCTGTGGGTTAGCGAACGTCCAAGAAAACGTGCGTCCACAGACGCTGCCCCAGGAGTGCCCCAGAGCACCCGGGTCCCGCAGGGAGCACCCAGGGTGGGGAGCGCCCAGAGTGAGGGAGCACCTGGAGTGGGGGAGCACCCGGGGTGGGGGAGTATCGGCCGGTGCCGTCCTCAGCCCTGAGGGTGGGAAGGGCTGGTGCCGGACCATGCCGGGAGGCAGGCTAGTCGGAGGGGCTGCGAGTCTGAGAGGCAGACGCCCAGCACGGGGAGGGGACACGGGGAGGGGGACACGGGGAGGGGGACACGGGGAGGGGGACACGGGGAGGGGACACGGGGAGGGGACTCGAGGAGGGGACTCGGGGAGGGGACACGGGGAGGGGACACGGGGAGGGGACACGGGGAGGGGGACACGGGGAGGGGACACGGGGAGGGAGACACGGGGAGGGGACACGGGGAGGGGGACACGGGGAGGGGACACGGGGAGGGGACACGGGGAGGGGGACACGGGGAGGGGACACGGGGAGGGGACACGGGGAGGGGACACGGGGAGGAGACACGGGGAGGGGGACACGGGGAGGGGACACGGGGAGGGGGACACGGGGAGGGGACACGGGGAGGGGACACGGGGAGGGGGACACGGGGAGGAGACACGGGGAGGAGACATGGGGAGGGGAGACGAGCCGCTGCGTTCCGCCCTGTCCTGTCGGCGTTGCCCCTGAGAAGGACACGTGCGCACACATGAGCTTCTGAGGAACAAGGCCACCTGCACTCATCCCTGGCATCGTGACCAGACTCCACGCTGGATGCCGACTGCCTCACCAACAGCAAGGGGCACCGCTCAGCTGCTCTCCCCAGCGCCCGGCTGCCCCCCGCGCCCGTGTCGGAGGCCTCACGGGAACGACACCTCTGGCCACAGGACGACGGCGGCTCTTCCAGGAAAGCCAGGTGTGACGCCCCGTGGTGCTGAGCACAGACTTGGGCCTTGGTCCCCGCACCTCCACTTGCCGCGGGGCCTGGGCAGGTGGCCGGGCACGCGGAGCCGCGGGTCCTCAGGTGTCCCACGGGGAGGCATTTGTCCCGAGTCACACGATGAACCAGAAGGAAAACGCGAGTGGGAGCCCAGGCTGTCTGATCCAAAGCCCGGGTTCCGGACAGAACGGCATGCGGAGCCAGCCCGGTTCTCCGTCTGCGCGCCCGGCGGGCCGAGCGCTGCCGCTGTGCCGTGGCCGCTGCTTCCAAAGGAGAGGCCGGCGGCGTGCCATGCGGAGGTGACGCTCCGGGAGCCGCTCCCGGCTCCACGGCTGACGCCCCCCGCGGCCCGCCCCCGGGCAGTGTGGTAGCTGGTGTCGCCTTGCTTGGGTTGCCCCCAAGGTCCCTTCCGACCCCCGCGCCCCGTTCGGGAAGCCGGGGTGCGAGCGCCGAAGCCATCACCCCTCGGCATCACCCGGGGCCTTGACAGCTCTACACTCCGGGTGATGCTCAGAGTCACCGTTCGCTGGGTGGTTAAGTGAAAACGGAAAACTTACTCCCAACCCCTGGCCGGCGACGGATCTGTGCCCCTCCCCAGCCCTGCAGGAGCGGGGCCTGTCCAGTCCGGCTCTGAGGGGACGCAGGAGGGGCTGGGACCACAGGCCCTGGTAGGCCCGTGTCCTGGTTCTGGCGTGGGACACCGCCTTTTCCTGTATGCAAGGCTTGACCTCCTGACCCACTTCCTGCTGGACCTGAGCCCAGTCTCGTCCTTGCCCAGCCACGGCGCACCTGCCTGGACCTCTGTCCTTGGCTGGACCTTGCACCTACGTGGACCCACTTGTCCTCCGACGGGCATTTGAATGCCACCCGGAGTCTCATCACCAAGAGAACCACCCCTGCCAGTCAGGCCCCAGTGGACTCTGGGTACTGCCCGCTGTGTGGGCTCTGCCCAGCTGCACCCTCAGGGACGGCCCTCACCACTGCCCGTTTCAGGGTCTGCCCACCTGCAGGCGCCTCTGGTCTCAGATGGGCTGAATTCCCATCCAGCTGCCCAGCCAAGTCTTCAGACTCCCCAAAAGCAGGGGGGGGGGGTGCCTGCAGGTTAAAACCCCTAAATTGAATGAATAAAGGATCTAATCCCTTCCTCAGCCCTGGATCCAGGCACGCCACAGGGTCCCAAGTAGCTGACAGCGGAATCCTGCAGGAGAGAAGCCCCTCAGGCCTGCATCCTAGTAGCTGGTTGCACAGAAAACAGTAAAATGACTAGACGTGAGCGTGGAGCCAGAACTAGGGGCAGAAGGAGGGTCAGGCACACATGGTGTCATTTGTTGGTTATTTATTGGTGATGTCACGGTGAGAAGTCCCAGGCCTGGAGTGGACTTCCTCGACTCTAAGCCTGAGACAACAGCGTTTACCGGAAAACCCACTGCTGGGATACAGTGAGGATGGAGGAGGGAGAGGAGAGAGGAGAAGGTGAGACAAAACGTCAGGGGCACGAGGAGGAGGAGGAAGAGGAGGAAGAGGGAGACCACGGAGCTTCTCCTGGAGAAATCCGCCCTGTCAGTCACTCCACCTCCACCCGGCTGCGTTCTGAGTAGCAAGGACCCTGGGTTGGGCTTTATCTGAATAGAGGAGACAGACCTTGACCACGAGACAGTCCTCTGTGCTGCTGAAATGTTCCTACGTGTCGTCTGGCAGCACTGGGCCCAGAACCGACGCCAACACTCGCTCGCTCGCTCGCTCACCTCCACCTGCACGTGCTCCTCACGCCGTCCAGCAGGGACCCTTATCAAGCACATCTCCCAGATGAGCTGTTCCATCTCCCGCCCCGCCCCGCCCCGCTGCAGGCCGCCAGATAACCCTCTTAACAAACGCCTACGGACCAGCTGGAGGAGCCTGGGGGCTGAACAAGGTAAAATCAACTGCCAGACGATGCCTTCCACGTGGACACCAGCAGCCCCTCAGGTGCGTGGACGTGGCGCTGAGACTAAGTCCTGCTTCTTTCTTTTCTTTCTTCAACACCAAATCGTCAGGAGCGCCCGCTGCACGTTACCCGTCGTAGATTTCCTCTTGTTTTGAATTCTGTTAGGTCTGGACTTCCAGGGATTCAAACCATCAAGCGTATTGAGCTACAAATGTATTTTGTTAACTAACGTTGGTATGACACTGCGTGTGACGGTCTTGAAAAGGCAAAACACTGGGGACACGAGGCAGATGCGTGGCTTCAGTGAGTGGGGACCGGCTCGGTTTCCGGGGGCGGGGGGAGGGGGGGGGCACGGGAAGCTTCTGGGGCCATGACCCAGTTCTGGTCACACAACTGGATTCCTTTCCCAAACCCCACCAAACGTGGTTTCTGTCCAGTAGCAAATGCACTCAGGAAGTCAGACCTAAACATCTTCAGTGAGTCCCGGTTTGGTGGTAAGGTCACCCTGACGGAAGCTATTTCAGGAAAAGGGGAGTTTTGGTGGAGACACCCTAAGGGAAACGGATTTCCATGGGAATCTAACACAGGAGCCGTGGGGGCCCCCGCCAGGGAGAGGGAGGCGGAGATGGGAGGCTGGGGGCGTCTATTCAGGGCCTATTTTTGGTACCTCCCTTCGCACGTGCTCTCCGGTCTCTGGGCTCTGGGCAGGGTTCCCAGGCGCAGGCGTCGCACTGGCCCACCCTCCCGCCCAGCAACCCCCCAGCCCCGGAACAGGAACACGAGGACAGTGGTTTGGGCCCTCTCTCATCAGCAGAGACGTCTGAAAACCCACGTGGTTGAGACGGCTCAAGGCCCTCCCTCACCCACCCGGACCTTGCGAGGAGGGGAAAGGAACGCGACGGTACGCAGGACACTGTCGGATCCACTGGCAGCACTGGAGGAGGGACCTGGAGTCGATACCTGTGTCTTATTGAGGGGAACGTGCGCTTTTGGAGACTGTGCTGAAGTTCGGTAAGATAATGCCCCGGCGCTTAGGAAAGACATTAAAGCAGATGGGGGGAAGTGGCCACAGGGGTTGAACTGCCTAAGAACGATGCGGAAAAGTGCTTCGGAGGCCTCTGTGCACAGGTGTGTCAACACCTGCCAGCTCCCGCTCTCTGGCCGGGGCAGCATCCAGCTGCCACACAGGCGAGCAGGCGAGGCTTTGCCCCTTCATTTCCTCTGGAGTCCTCCGTTTAAAACAGGGGTCCTCGGTCCCCCCCACTCCCCCGGGAATCGGAGTTCCCTCTGGCAGTTGGTTTTCTGGGCGTGGACCGCGGGCCCACATTCTCAGGAGGCCTCCGTTCCTGGCAGAGCAGGGTGACCCTGCCTCACATGCCCGCGCACAGGCGGGAAGAGCAGGAACGACAGGCAGCGTCCCACAGGGCCCGGCACACTGGCCACCAGCTTGGCCTGTGAGACTGGCTCCCTGGTCTGCACAGTGGGGGTCTCCAGGGCCTTGGAGGCCTCAGTGAGAGACAATGGCGGGGGGGCGGGGTGTTTGGCACAAACGCACGCTTCGTAAAGGTAAGTTACTGTTGTCGCTGTGTTTATAACTCCAAGACCCAGAAAAAGACATAACAACACCCTATTTGCATAGTGCAGAGGCATTAGTGATCCTGTGAACGCCAAAGGTTCCCATTAACTCAGGTTTCTCTGTGCCAGTCACCAGCTGCAGAGGTGTGACTGTCCTCAGAGCGAGAGGGGCGGGCTTATGCTCCCGTTTCAAAGGTAAGGACACGGAGGCTTGCTGGTATTAACAACGTGTGTCGGGCCTCCCCACTCCACCTGCAAGCACTCCAGTGCCCACACGCAGATGGGGAAACTGAGGCTCAGAAGGTGAGTCCCCAGACCCGGCTGGCTCTGAGCTGACAGCACCAACCCAGGTTCCCTTCTCCCGGCGGCCTGGGCAGCTGCGCGTGTCCCCGAGTCCCGTCCTTCCGTGGAGGGCGCCCGGGATGCAGGGTTTGGGCTGCACAGTTGGGACTTGGAGTTTCAAAGAATTCGCCTACAAATCGCCTCTCGGGATAGGTCCCATGCGTCCTCCCCTGGCGCCCAGGCCTGGGATGTCGGGGTCCCGCGTCCGGGGGTCCGGGAGGCAGGACAAGGGGTGCAGGCGCCCACGCCCCGGTGCCCGCCCCGCGCTCGGCCCGGGCGGCTGCCACGAGAGGGTCCGGCCCCGCGCCCGCGCCCGCGCCCGCGCCACGCCCTGCGCCTGGGCCCGGCTCCGCCCGCGCTGGCGGCCGAGCGGTCCGGGCTGCGGCGGCGGCGGCGGGAGGAGGAGCAGGAAAAGCGGCCGGGGGAGGAGGCGGAGGCGGCGGAGGCGGAGGCGGCGGCGGGCGGGGCCGGGCTAGTTTAAAGCCCATCGAGGGGGTGGGGAGGCCGGGAGGAGGTGGCAGGACCGAGCGGCGCGCCGGCAGCAGGCTCAGCGTTCGGAGGCCTCGGATACCCGCGCGAAGCAAAGTTTGCGCGCAGCTCTTCGGGGGCCCGGGACGCCTCGCGTGCCGCGCTCGCCTTGACCGCAGCGAGGGTCGCCGACAGCCACGCGGAGCGGAGGGAGAGGCGCCACGCAGGTAGGGAGTTGGGCGGGGAGCGCGGCCGCAAGTTACTTTGTGGTCGGCGCGGCGGGGCCCGGCGGGCGGGCGGGCGGGCGGTCCCCGCGCCGTCATTGTCTGCGCGCTCGCCGCCCGGCCGGGGACGCCGGGCGCCGCGGGGGCGCGGCGGGCGGAAGGGCGTCGCCTGCGGGCCGGGGGCTGCGGCGCCCGGGGCTGGACCGAGGGGCGCGGAGGCGGGAGCGGGGAACGGGCGCGGCGAGCGGGCTGGGCTCTGCGCGCGGGTGCCGGACCCTGGGGAGCCTTGGAGCCGGCGGCGCCTCCTGGAACCATCCCGTCCGACGCCGGCAGCGCGGGGCCGGGCTGGGTGGGGGTGCGCAGTCGGGGCTATGGCCGCGCTCCCGGGCCGCCCGGAGGATGGGCGCCCGCGCCCCTGCAGCCGCCGGTGCGCCCGCGCGCGGCTGGCCGGACACTCCCGGCTCTGAGCGGCCCGGCCTCGGGATCTTTTTCTTTTTCTTTCTTTTTTTTTTTTCTCCCGATTCCGTTAGTGACCCCGTTACCCGCCGCTGGGGCCTAACCCCGACTCGGAGGGCTCGCGGATTAGCCGCCCGCCAGCCGTGGAAATGTGATAAGAGCCGTGCGGTTTGCAGAAGGAAATTTCTGATGCAACTCCCCTCCTTCGCTGATTGCCTCTCCGAACGCCGCCCGGAGAAGGCCCTGCGGCACGGGCCGTATGGAAAGGAGGGTCTTCTCCACTTTGTAGTGTGTCCGTCCTCTCTGGGGATTGCAAGAAACGCCAACTTTTTGTCCTCTGCGTGGACGGAAGCGTCGGGCACGGCAGGGCGGGCGCCACAGGTGACTGGGACCAGGTCCCGGATCGGTCTGGCCCGGGCACTCCCAAGAACGCTGTCTTGCAATCCTGGTGCCCCGTTTAATTCAAGATGCAAAGAAAAGACCCAGGCCCGGCAGCGCTCGTGAGTAAATACGCGCCGTTGCACAACTTTCTGGGCGCTGCTGTTGACGAGCTGGGCCGGGACACTTTGTTTCCGAAAGCGCTGAATCAGCGTTTGCAGCCGCGGCGGCTGCAGCAACGGGCTCCACTCGACGCCGCGCTCACTTTTTACTCGGAACACATGTTCGCGCGGCAACAGGCGCGGCTGGGGCTCCCGGCACAAAGCTGCCGGTTTCTCCCGGGAGCGGGCTTCGAGCCTCCCGTTTTCTTTCTAAAAGGAAAAAAAAAAATCAAAAAAAAAAATCAGGTAAATCTAGGTTTCTCCAAGCAGAAGGCACTCGGACTCCCGGGAGGGGAGGGTTTATTCGCAGGAAAAGTCCTGAAACCCCATGTGCTTCCTGGAACGCGGAGATGCAGGCTCTTCTCTTCCCAGTCAGAGCCCCGGAGGACGGCGCACACCATCCGAGTTGCCGTGGGACGCCTTGAGTCCCCAGGGCTGCCCGGCCGCTCCCCGGATCACAGGGGATCTGAGGGCAGCGGCTTGTGTAACGGAGAAGTGTGGCCGCTGGTACTTCCCGAGCCTTTCCTTTCAGGAGGCAGGGTCACAGCCTTGCTGCTCTGAACCCTCGGGAGCCCCTGACCCCCATTTTACCAGTAATGGCCAGAGGACACCCCCCACCCCCAAACACACACACACGCACACAGCCCCCAGTCACATGCCCAGAGAACTAGGAGAGGCTCTATGACCGGTCCGGAGGCTCCCAGCTGTCCAGAGTTCGGCCTTTATCGCCTGGGCCATTATCAATATTTTCTTTTGTCCACTCACTGTTTATACTCAAATACACATTTATTTTGGAAGGAAGCATTGCTCTCCACAAAGTCATGCGTTTGATCTGCTAGGGATGTTTATTGTCGCGAAAACGGTGTTTTAATAAAAGTTGTACATCCCTAAAGTTGTCCGTTGCCTATCTTCTGTGGTCTGTACCATTTTGGGGGCAGCCAAAATGCCTTTTGTTTGTGGACCAGGGACCTGGCACTGGGCAGGCTCAGGCCAGGTGCTTGTCCAGGGCTGGGCATGGCGGCGGCCAACAGGACCGGGACCCAGGGCGGCAACGACCCAGCCACAGCCTCCACCGGGAGAGAAGAATGGAGTCAGAATCCAAGAGCTGGTCCCAACGCTTTGATATTGATGCTACGGCTGGTTCGAGACTTGACAATGTGTGGAGACCAGACTCCTGCCCGGAAAGAGACATCTGCTTGTCTCAGAGCTGTGGGAACTCTGGGCTGCCCGTCGGATAAGACCCAGGACCTGGCCCTGGCCAGCTGCTCAATGGTTAGAGCACCAGCCCCCCAGACCAGAGGGTCGTTCGTGGTTTTGATTCCCAGTCAAGGGCACATATCTCAGTTGCAGGTTCAGTCCCCCTTGCCTCGACCAGGGCCACGTGTGAGAAGCAACCAATCCATGTGTCTCTCCTACATCAATTCTCTCTTTCTCTCTTTCCCCCTCCTCCTCCCTCCTTTCCACTCAGTCTAAAAAAAAAAAAAAAGGCAATGGAAAAAATATCCTCGGGTGAGGATTAAAAAAAAAAAAAAAGAACCTATGTCCTCGGAATTCTGCCCAGGCCTTGTCTGTGCATTTGCAGCTGGTGGTACAGACCCCGTCTGTCTCACCAACCTGGCCTCACAGGGGCACGGGAGCAGAAAATATTTGCTTTGTCTCATTTAAGTCATCGGTCTCCTGTTCAAAATTTAAATAAAACGTTTTCTGCGAGTGGAGGTGTGTTTTTTTTTGAGGCTGGTCTTACTTTGTGCTTCACTCTAGAGGAGGGAGCTTATGGGAGCAACGTAGACTGCCAACCTACTTGTAGGTGAGGCTTGGGGACCTGGGAACTTTCTACCAGGTCTGTGCTAATGGGCGTGTGACGGACCTCATGTTCCAGGCCCGGCTGGCGTTCAGTCTGTGTTAGTATTTTAGCCGCACACGCCTGGGGAGTCGGGTTTGTCCCCCGCCTTTTCCTTCTGGGGGGACACCTTTGCCTCCGACCACCTTCCGTGGCTTCTGAGCGGATGGTGAGCGATGGGCTTTTTGGTCTGTGCGCCTCGTTGGTGACCACAGGGCCTGTGAACCAGGTGGAGATGCAAGCAAGTGACCCTTACGGCCTTAAAGCCTGGCCATAGGGAGGCTGACATCCCTTCTTTATTTTTTAACTTTTTAAAATACTTATTTTTATTGATTTCAGAGAGGAAGGGAGGGGGGGGGGAGAGAGAGAGACATCAATGATCAGAATCATGGGATCGGCTGCCTCCTGTACACACTATTTTCAGATAATTCCTCCCCAGAAGGAAAGGCAGCTTATGAGTTGGGGTTTTTTTTGTTTTTTTTTTCCCTGTCTTTACCTTCATATTTCTAAGCAGACGTCTGCATAAGAAATCATAAATTGTCTCCCCCTCCCCCCCAGGCATGTGCCCTGACCAGAATCAAACAGTGACCTGGTCCTAGATGGACACTCAACCACTGAGCCGCACCGGCCGGGCTGACAACCCTTTTTTGATAACGAAAGGAAAAATGGTGGCTGCCCTTGAGAGAGCAACAAGGAAAGCCACATCCTGGGGTTGACGGAAGGCCACTTGAGGCAGGATCGAGCGGTGTGCCTTTCTGCTTTGGGGACACCCAGACTTTAGGGCGAGGGATCCCCTTGGGAGTGAGGGGAGCCTCTCTCGCCTCGGTGCCCATCGCGCAAAAGGGGGCGTCTTGGTGGAGGTAACGTCTCCGGAGGCCCTTCAGGCGCAGTCCTGCCGTAGGGGCCTGCCTGGGCCCCCAGGGATGCTGGTGGTCGGTCTTGACCGGGTGCTGCTGGGAAAGCACATCGCCCCGTTTGCAGCCGTCGAGTCTGTGTGTGGGTTTGGGGGAGGTGCTCCCCGGCCGTTGAGCTCCTAAATGTGAGGCTCCTCTCGGGGTTGGACAGCTGCCGCGGGTTGTGTGATTTGGCCGCCACGGCGGGAACGGGATCTGGGAGGAATGTGCTCCCTCCCGCTGCCCAGTGCTGACCGCTGCACACGGCACCACGCCGCGGCGGGCCGCCAGCTGCTGCCATGTGCTCGCGCCCTGAGCCCGGGCCCGCTCGCTCAGCTCTCGGGTAAAGTGGGGGTCGTGGGGACGGTCACCTGGACGTGCCATGGGCAAGGTGCCATGCCCTGGGGGGGCGGGGTGGGGACCCGGACACGGCACGCGGCGGTCAGTGAGAGCTGGGAGATGCTGCTTCTGGCACGTTCAGCCTTGGCTTTGAATGTCCTGCTTTCTATTAATCTGCGAGGTCTGCTCAGAGAGGCCTCTGCCCCTCGCCTCTCTGAGTCCCCGTGCTCCTTAGCGGCAGGAGGCCCCGGGGCCAGGCCCTGCTTGGAGCATGGGCCCTGGGTGGGAGCGGGACCTGCCCCCGGGGGCGGAGAGCAGAGCTGGATGTGGGTGCCCACCTCACCCTCGCTTCTGCGCCAGGGCGGAGGCCCGGGCACCAGCAGCCACCGCCTCGCTGGGCACGTGGCTGGCGGAGCGGCTGGCACGGAGCCTGGGTGCGTGGGCCTCGCCGTGACCACGATGTTGTCCCCGGGCTAGAAGCCGGGTGGGCTCCGCAGCCGGGCCCTTCAGGGCCTCCGGGCACGGCCGGAGTTCTCGGAGAACAGTCCCTGCGCCCTCGCACCTCGGAGCTGGGCCTCGGTTTGCTGAGTTGTTTTCTTAACTCTCATTCCGAGCGTGTCCGGGCGGTGGTCTCCTCCAGCCTGTTATGGGTGGCGTGCTCCTTTAATGTAAACAGCTCCCGGGGCGCCTATCTAGCCGGAGGAGTGAGGGCAGGGCTCCTGGCTCAGGAAACCCGCAGCGACCAAAACCCATGCCAGCCGAGGAACGTGGAAACCCAGAAGCTTGTGCAGCAGCCTCCTGCGTGGAGCACGTGTCCTGGGCCCCAAGCAGATCCCCTCCCTCCACATCTGGGTGCTGCTGGGGAGGGCTGCTCCCGCCAGGCGGGATGGGGAGCTCGCTGGGTGATGCCCGGAGCCCTCCCAGTGTCCCTGGTGGCTAGTGAGGCTGTGGGGTGTGGCCTGAGAGCCTGCTCCTGGCTTTTTCTAGAATGCCCTTCTCGCTCCCGAAGAGTTTGTGTGGGTCTCCTGGAAACCCTCCTAGCTGTTTCTAGAGAAGTGAGACGCCGAGACCAAGGCCTTCTCTCTCTAGCGGGTGAGGGCATCTTGGAGGAGGGACAGGCGGGAAAAGCTCCCAGCTCCTTAGCTGGGCCACCCCTTCAGGTGGGCCCTTCTACTGGCCCGGGGTGTCCTCACCAGACAAATCCATCCATGGGAAGGTCCCCCAGTATTCTGACCCCTCAGCTCCCGGGCACACTGTTTTCAGATAATTCCCCAGAAGGAAAGGCGGCTTATGAATTGGGTCTTTTTTCCCCCCTGTCTTCGTATTTCTAAGCAGACGTCTGCATAAGAAATCATAAATTGCTCCCCCCCTCCGTTGCCTCCCCCCTCCCCATCTTCCCAGCGCCCAGTTTCCCTGCTGAGAAGGCCCCATCTGAATCCCAGTCTTGTACTTGCCCGTCCCCCCCCCCCCCTTCTCTCTTCAGCGGACGTGGGCTGGGCGAGGACTTGTGGGGCAGCTGCTGCTGTGACAGCCCCCGCCACCCTGCCCCCGGCCAGGCCCTCCTGGACGGTGACGACTTTCTCTGTCCGGTGGGGCATTTCCTGTTCTCCTGCCGCTGGTTTTGCCTCTGCTTTGTGGTTTACGCACTTATCACTCCCGCCCCCACCCCAAACTGCCACAGTTGTGCAAATGTCCTTTCGCACACCCTTGGTATGCGGCCAGTTTTATCTCGTGGAAACCATCTCTCCTTGGGGCCCAGTGGCCCCTCCGGCTCCGCGTCCAGCGGCCGCCCTGGCTTCTTCCGTCTCCATCATTCCCTGCTCTTGGATCTCATGACTCCTCTTGCCTGGTTTCCTTCCAAAGTTTGATGGTGAACATTCCGTAACAACTTCCAAAAAAGAGGTGCGTGCAGATTTTCTGAGGCCCTGCGTGTCTGACAATGCCCTTGGTCTGCGCTCACAGCTAAGCGTTTGTCCGAGAGCGCGCTTCGAAGCCGCACACCGTTTTCCCTCGAAAACTTGAAGGCCCCCATTGTCTAGGCGGGAGGAGGCTGAGCATGAGGCCCGTCGGATGCTTGCGCGTCTGTGTGTGAAAACTTCCCAGTGTTCCTGTTTGTGTGTTTTCCCTTTTTCACGTCTGGGAGCTTGTCGGAGATTCTCTTTGTCTTTGTCTGGAAGCCCCTGGAAGCTGAGCCTGGGCGGGGTCAGCCTCTAGGGCTCAGGGTACCTCCGGGGCCCCTTTCAACGGAAACGCGGATCCTTTGGGGAGGGGACAGGTGTTTGAGTTAATTCTTTAAGTTGTCTTCTTCCATCTTCCTCTTCTCTCTTATGAGAATGGTTTTTATTTGCTGGGCAGAGCTGGATGTGGGTGCTGCCTGAACTGGTTCTCTCTCTCATTTAAAAACGTAGGGATTTGAGAGAGAAAGGAAGCAGGGATGACAGGAGGAAGGAGAGGGAAGAGAAGAGACCGCTTTGTTGTTCCACTTATTAATGCATCAAGGGGTGACCCCTGTGTGCGTCCTGGCTGAGGAGCCAACCCACTGGGGACGACGTTCTGACCGGCGGAGCTGCTCACCCAGCTCGGGTTCTCTGTCTTGACCTCCTATCCTGTGTCTTTTGTGTTGTTTTAGGTTGTGGGGCACAGCAACTTCATTAACTTTTCGAGTGGATTTCTCTCTCTTAATTTTTAATGTCTAAGGACCTCTTTTTTGATTATTTTTTTTTCTAAATTGATTTTTTTAGAGTAGCTTTAGATTCCTTGCAAAAAAGTTGGGTGGAAAACACAGATTTCCTACCCCCCCTCCCCCTGCGCTCCCCCCCCCCCCCGCCTCCACCGCTTCCCTCACACTCATCACCCCCACTGGAGTGGGTTGTGTGTTACAGTCACTGAGCCTACAGTGATGAAATATCCCCCCAAAACAATTACTCTCACTTTAATGGCATCATATTCCTGTTTCGTAGATGCACTGTGTCTTTTCAAATCTTTTTTTGGAGATGTTAGTTTTTACGAGTTGCAGTTTTTCCTGCAGTTCCTTCTCTCCAGTTGGTACGTTACTTTTTCACTTTTACTTTTTTCTTCCTGCCTGTGGCTGGCTTCCCCAGAAAGCAGACCCTTCAGCAGGCAAGAACTTACGTGCGTGTTTGATTTGGGTGTGCGAGCCCCGGAGCGGGGGGAGGGGAGGCGAGCGGACACGCGGCACAGGGCTGGGCTTTCTGGATTCCTTCCTGCCGTCTCCGTCTTCCCTCTCCGCTCCCACATCCCGGACCAGCCGCTGGGAGCCGGGAGCCCCAGAAGTTCTCTGGGGGCTCGTGGCAGAGGCAGTCCTTCTGTCCTGTGCCCCCCTCTTCTCTCTCTGGCAGCTGCAGGAAGCCCCGAGGAAAGCTGGGCTCTCCCCCGCGGGTAACTTACTCTGGGACCTTAGACAAGTTGATCTGCCTGCGTTCTGCCTTCTCCCGGCTTCTCAGGGTGGACCCCAAGCCGGGGCTCCCTCTGCAGCATCTGGGGCTGGGAGCAGGCCAGTCGGGACCTGCCCCGACAGAGAGGCTCTTGCCCTTTGTTCTGGGTGGACACTCCTTCGTGGCTGTTCTCAGAACCTGCCTCCAGCCTGCTTTCATGTGATCGATTCTAAGTAGCAAAAGAATGTGGGCCTGATCTCGGGGAGCCCCCCTGCTTGGGGTGGATAGCTGCTGTTTCTCTGCCTTCTGGAGCGGTGAGTCAGGGGTCCCGCGCTGGCCCCGGAGGCACCTCCCTCTGCAGCCCCCTCTCCTCTGAACACGGCACTCACTGCCTTCCTGCCTCTGAGCACAGGGCAGCGTCTGAGTTTCAGAAATCAGTGTCCACGGCTGGCTGTTCCTGTCCTCGCTGCCTCTTATATCCTTCAGTTCTTCTACCGCGTTCTCGGTCAGGGAGGGACCCTCTGCCTACAGGTCTGTCGCCCTGAGTGCAAGCCCCTTCACTTCTCCAAGCCTTCTCTCTGCCGTGGTGTGTGGCAGGTGTGTGTGTGTGTGTGTGTGTGTGTGTGTGTGTATGCAGTGACAAGTGGGTAGCAGATATCCCATATGTAGTGTGTCTGTTTCCTTGCTAGCATTTTCAATTCATCTCTTTTCTCTGTGACGTCCCAATAGCTTGATGCCTGTGGCTTCAAGACATAGGCTGTCCCTTCCTTGGTGTTCTTGCTGACATTTTGGGGAGGGGAGTTAGACAATCCTGACTCTGGAACAACTAGAAATGGCTGGCTTTGGGGGTCATGGGTCCCCTAGGCGGGTGGGGAGAGTGGAGACTGGTCACATGGCTGACTGGTGGTGGATCTGAGATTCTCCCTCCGACCCCCCAGCGCAGTGTTCTGTGTGGTTTCAGGGCTAAGGACTTGGGGGTTCTGAGTGGCCAGTATGTGCCCTTGCTCAGTAGGGTGGAGGGGGTTCATGGGGAGGGCAGGGGTTTTTTGGGGGGGTTGCCATGGGAACCAGAGGTCCGTATCAGGACAGTGGAGGGCCCCTGGGGCCCCTCGCCGCATGATCCCCCGCACGCCAGGCTTGGTCCTGGGATCCCTGTGGTGGACATGGACCAGGCCCTGCTCGCCTCCTCCCCTTCCTCAGAAGTGCCTCTCCTGGCGGTGGAGGAGTGGGGGGCGGGGGCTCTGCTATAGGCTCCTCCAGGCCCATGCAGAGTGTTGAGGGTGTGTCCCATTGGGCAGATTTGGAAGTGGTTTCCCCACTTCTCCGTGTTGGATGGAGCACACCAGGCTGTGTCCGGGGCCAAAGATCCCGGGATCCGGGGCTGTGCTCCAAGCACCCTAGTCCGTCCGGGCGCGGGGCTGTGCTGCCAGCCGACCAGCTGAG
Organism: Corynorhinus townsendii; assembly: GCA_026230045.1. NCBI lineage: Eukaryota > Metazoa > Chordata > Mammalia > Chiroptera > Vespertilionidae > Corynorhinus > Corynorhinus townsendii. The sequence goes on from JAPDVU010000004.1 coordinate 185,033,345, forward strand.
CGGCCTCCCATACTGCGGCTTGTGCCCGCGCCCAGCGGTGCGCACAGCGACTTTGTGCGGCAATTCCCGCGCCGCGGGTGCCGGCGCAGCGGGCGAACCCTCGGCGCCGTGGTTCTGTGGTTCCATGGTCCGCTCTGCATTTCGCCAGCGGATACGCTGAGCGTTCTCCCACCGGAGCCCTGCGCTCTGCCGGCACCCAAGCCCGCCGCGCGCAGCCACCCCGTGCGCGCAGCCACCCCGCGGCAAGCCCCGCTCGGCGGTTGCCAGGCAGCGCAGGTGCAGGCCGGCCCTCGGCGCTGCGTCTCCTCCGCTTCAGCACTTCGGCCAGCGGACCAGCTGAGCGTTTTCCCACGCCGAGCGCGGCGCCTCAGCCCAGCCGCGTGCGCCCAGCGACCCCGTGCGGCAAGCCCCGCGAGGTGCCGGGCACCGGAAGTCCCACCCTCGGCACGGCGCTGTGGTCCGCTTCAGCACTTCGGCCAGCGGACCAGCTGAGCCGGATCCCACGCCAGGCCGGGCGCATGGTGCCGCCTGTGCCTGCGCCCGGCCGCAAGCGCGCAGCGACCCCGTGCCGCAGGTACCGCTCAGCAGGTGCCAGGCACTGAGGCGGGCGCAGCGGCAACCCTCCGTGCTGTGGCGCCGTGGTCCCCTTCGGCCGACGGGACCCGCCGAGCGCACTGTGCCGCTTGTGCCGGCGCCCGGCCGCATGCGCACAGTGACCCCATCGGCCAAGTTCCTCTCAGCTCGGCGGGTGACGGACACCGACGTGAGGGCACCGGAAGTCCCACCCGCGGTACGTCTCTGCTGTCCGCTTCTGCACGCCGGCCTGGCGGACCAACCGATCGGGCTCCCGTGCTGCGCTGCTGTGCCGCAGCCCAGCCGTGAGCGCGCGTGACCCCCTGCGCCAATTCCCGCTGAGCGGGTAAACCGGAAGTCCCACCCGCACGCGGTACGGCAAGCCGGCTGGGCGGACCAGCTGAGCGGGCTCCCAAGCTGCTTCCTACGCATTGCGCGGCCGTGCCCCAGCCCAGCCGTGAGCGCGCAGTGACCCCACGCGCCAAGTCCTGCTCAGTGGGTGCCGGGCACCAATGAACCGGAAGTCCCACCCGTGGTACGGCACGCCGTCCGGGCAGACCAGCGGAGCGGGCTCCCGTGCTCCGCATTGCACATTGCGTTCCGTGCTGCCGCGCTCAAGCCCAGCCGTGTGCGCAGCGACCCCATGCGGCAAGTCCCGCTCAGCCGGTGCCGGGCACCGATGCAGGTGCACCAGAAGTCCCACCCGCGGTGAGGCTCTGTGGTCCACTTTGGCACCCCGGCCAGCAAACCAGCTGGGCGTTCTCCGCCGCTGCGCACTGCGCCTGCCCAGCCGTGTGCGCGCAGCGACCCCGTGCGGCAAGTCTGGCGCACAGAGCGGGTACGCGGGTGCACCGGCGGTCCCTTCCACGGTGTGGCTCTCTTGTCCGCGGCACGCAGGCCGGCGGACCAGCTGGGCGGTCTCCTATGCTGCGCACTCCGCTCTGCGCAGCCTGTGCCCCCGCCCAGCCACGCACACGCAGCGACTCCATGCTGCAAATCTCGCAACAGCGGGTACGTGGGTGCACCGACAGTCCCTTCCGCGGTGTGGCTCTGTTGTCCGCGCGGCACGCAGGCCAGGCCGCGGCCCAGCTGGGCGGTCTCCTACGCTGCGCACTGCGCACTGCGCACGACGTGGCCTGTGCCCCCGCCCAGCCGTGTGCGCGCAGCGACCCCCTGCGGCAAGTCCCGCGCGCACACAGCGGGTGCCGGGCCCCGGCGCGGGTGCACCGACAGCCCCTTCCGCGGTGTGGCTCTCTTGTCCGCTTCTGCGTGCTCGCCGGCCGGCCGGCCCAGCAGCCAGCCGCTTTGTCCCCGCCGCCTGTGTGGTTCCGGGGGCTCCGGTTGCCGCGTGTTTTCAGAAGCGCCGCCCCCCCAGCTCGGGCGGCGGCCATGGCCGCCCGCGGAGTCCTGGGCCCCGTAGCCTCTGTGGATGGTAGCTATCCCACTTGTGATATTAATTGTTTAATATGGAACAAGTAATGACTCTCCCAGATAAATCCGCCCCTATCTTTTCGCCTAGTGGCGGGCGGGCAGTGGTGCGGGAGCGGCTGGAGAAAGATGAATTTCAAGGCCTGCCTGTACTGCTTTTAAACCTTGATGACGTATATGTCACATTGCCCCTTTCTCCAAAAATTCGCCTCCGCCATCACTATCCAGGGACCCTTTCAGAGGACTGAGGTGAAGAGAAGATGTGGGGAGAGCTCACACTCCTGGTGGCGTTCCACGCACTGCTCCAAGCACGTGGGGCTGTCTCACCCTGGCTCTGCAGAAAAAACAATCCGATCACCTCTTTCACATATTGATTGTCCCTTTGATCAACTGCGGTCTGTCCGTTCATGGCGAGAGCCCCCGCCGGGGAGATGATCGAGGTCTGGGAGGCATCTGCCTGCACCCAGGTAGCTGCCGCGTGGGGACGCTGCGGTCTGCACTGCCCAGTACTGCCCTGCTCTCCTGGCGAGTGCGAGTGGGCACCTGCCTGTTGTTCTCTGTGAGTATGAAGGTGTGACAACCATGGGGGTTTGGGTGACACCCCAAAGCGCTGGCCTCAGAGGCTGGCCGGAAGTGGCCATGGGGCCCGGCGCTGCCTTGGTCTCATGCATGTCTGGGCCCTTTGGTTTCTGGGAGGCTGGCTGGGTTGTCCCTGTGGGGTGGGAGCAGGCCTCACACCTCGTCCCTTTAGCTGGGGACCCCTGTGCTCTGTGTTGGGTGGGGGCGGGCAGTTGGAGCGGGTTCTTCGGGGATTTTCCGGTCTCCGGGTGCTCCCTCCATTAAGGGTGGTCTGGGCCTGCAGGAGAACAGGCAGCTTTGGGGTGTTCCACCAACGCCAGGGCAGGCTCACGGTGGGGCGAGGTGTTAGGTGTTAGTGTTGGTGGCTCCCTGGGGTGGATGCACTGAGGGTGGGGGTGCCCGGTGCCCTCCTTGCTCCTGTTGCAGTGAGCAGGGGGGACAGGCCCCAGGCTCTGGGCAGAGGATGCTGCCCACCGCCTGTGGGAGAGCGCAGGAGGCGGGGGTCGGGGGTCGGAGGGATTTCAGGGCGCTAGACTACACGTGTTGAGTTATTTGTAACATCTTCGAAGGCTTGCCGTTCCCCGTCGCCACCCAGAGCTGGGTTTCTGAACTCCCAGAGAACACTGAATCTTTTGAATCTTGGAATTTGGCGACATTTCAAACTCCAGCGACGCTCAACCCTCGAGGTCCCACAGAAGCCGGGCAGCCTCTCGGGGTGTGTCCTGTGATTTAGTAAGAATGTCTTAGGCAACCGCGCGGCAGGAGCAGGTGCGCATTCCTCTCCGACGGGCAGGTTGCACTCCCATGATGCTCAGGTGGAGGAATGCTGGGGCAGGAACAGGCATCATGGAGGTGTGACCTCCGAGCCACCTGCTTCAGAGCCCTCCCGCACCGCTTGTCCCCGGGCCCCCACCCTCGCCTCCCAAGCCCACTTTGCGGGGTTTGGACCCGGACTCGCCCGGTCGAGGTGAAGCCCCATGAGAAGCGATGCCTTGTGCAGACGTCCCCCGGCTCGGGGGCTGCATCTGGGCCTGGTGACCGGGTGGCCTTCCGAGCTGGAGTCAGAGCCTTCGACTCTCCGGGAGGTGGGGGCAGGGCGAGCGGTGGCCTTAGGCTGGTCTGAGCGCGGGGACCCTGGGGTGGGGGTGCATGAAAAGAGGCTGTTGTGTGGGGCCTTCTCGTTTCTGCCTTTTTCATCGACTTCCAAAAGAAGTTGGCTCGGTCCCCTGGGCTCACCCAGCACCACCCAGGCAGGACATGGGCAAGCACGCCGGCACATTTAGCGTGGTCACACATCAGATCCAAAATCGGTGTGAGGTTCGGCCCTATTTCGTAGGTTTCTCGGGTTGGAAATGAGCCATGAAATGTGGATGTATCAGGAAAATTCTCCCCACGCTGGGGGACCGGAAATGCTGAGCAGTGCTGCAGGCGAGGGGCCTGTGTTAGGGGAGAAACGGGACCCTCAGTGTGTCCGTGGGCCCTCAAAGTCCCTGCTCCGGCTTTCTCCCCTTTCCCTGGCTGTGCCAGTGGGGCCCTGACTCCCGTGGTCGTTTGCCTTGGTCACCTGGGAAGGAGGTTCCTGTGAGGTGCGGTTTTTTTTCCCCCTTTTTTATTGAATTTATTGGGGTGACATTGGTTAATAAATTAATACAGGACAAGAGAGATGGCTTTTGACAAGGACCTGTTCAGTCATCCATTCAACAGATGTTTGAGGAAGCACCTGACCTGTCGGGACACGCGTGGGGAGGGGAGGGAGGCAGCGGGGCGGTGTGGGGGGCAAGACACGCGTGGGGAGGCGAGGGAGGCAGCGGGGGTGGCGTGGGGGGCAAGACACGCGTGGGGAGGGGAGGGAGGCAGCGGGGCGGCGTGGGGAGGACTCTTACAAACGTCTCTCTCACTCACTTTCCTGGAGGGCGCTGGCGAATTTCAGGACTGACACCAGTTAAAGATTAACCGAGTCTGCAAACAGCCGTCTTATCTCCCAGCGATGGTGTTAAAACGCAGATTCCAGCTCAGTGAGGGGGGGGGTGCGGGGCCTGAGACCCCTGCGTCCACCGCCCCACGGGGAGCCAGGCTTCCTGGGGCCGCGCTCTGCACGTGTCCCCTCCCCTTCTGCCTTCAGTCTCTTTTTCTCTAGAAAGCCCTGAAAAGGACGCTTTTTCCTGCAAGAGCTGTCATTGCTAATGCTATTACCTAATCGGGGAGTTTTGCCAAGAGTTTGTCAGCGACCAGCCCGGCGCGGTTACGCGTGGCCTTCTCACGTGCCCATGCTTTATTCCGTGTAGGGCCACGTGCGTGGGGTCCTGCGCGCATGTTTCCGTGGGCTCCCCGGGTTTCATTCGGTGGTTTCTGTCTTGTGTGTGATCAGAACACTTAGAAAGGTCTGGAAGCTTCTGATCCTTGAATGGCCTGGAGCTGATCCTGCCTGCCTTCATTTGAGGAGTGTGTGTGGGGGGGGGGGGGGGGGGGAAGGGGCGGGGAGGGGGTGTCCCCACTGAGCACCCCACTCCCATGGAGGCCCCGCTTAGGACTGCAAGGGCCCCAGGCAGTGGCGAGGGATGAGGCCGGTGCCCCGGGGAGGCTGCCAGGCTGGCCCGGCCGGTATTGTTAGTGGGAGCGCCGTCCCGGGCGGGGCTGGGTGTCCCCCCAGCAGCTTTTGTCGTTGTCTGGTCTGCGTGTCAGCGTGTCAGCGTTCACGCCACATCACGTCGTCTTCGTCAGGCCTTTGGAGGAGCTCCACCACCCGAACCCTTCCTTGGGAAGTGGGTAATGGACTGGGGGATCACCTCCCCCAGTTGCTCAACCCGTGTGTCGCTGGACCCCATGGGGCTGGGGTCCCGCTCCTCCTCTCGCCACCCTTTCTGCGGCACCCCCCAGGCACGTGGCGAGGTTGGACCGCACGGTGCTTCCGGAAGGCCAGCCGATGCCATAAGAGCTGATATCCGGGGCCGCATGTGCTCGGAAATGTCGGGGTCGATGAAGTTCCTGTCTTAGGGCGTCTACTAACTTTCAGAACACTTAGTGTGACACTCGGAGGAAGACAGAGTATGGTGGTTCCAGACTTGGGGGCACGGCACCCCTTTTTGTGCTGATTATGTCATGGGCCTAGCCTTTTTTTTTTAAATACATTTTATTGATTTTTTTTTTTTTACAGAGAGGAATGGAGAGAGAGAGGGTCAGAGAGTTAGAAACATCAATGAGAGAGAAACACCCATCAGCTGCCTCCTGCACACTCCCCACTGGGGATGTGCCCGCAACCAAGGTCCGTGCCCTCGACCGGACTCGAACCCGGGACCCTTCCGTCCGCAGGCCGACGCTCTGTCCACCGAGCCACACCGGCCAGGGCGGGCCTCGTCTTTCACAGAGCCCCCTCTCTTTTTTTCAAAAGCAGCTTTATTGAGATGCAATTCACACAGCAGCCAGTTTACCCCATTCAAGTGTACAGCTCCGTTAGAAGGCGTGTACTCAGACATGGGCGGTCAGTTGTGTGTGTGGACAGATGGATGAATGTAGTGTCTAGTCCGGATGGGCGCAACCCCTGCCTTTTACTTTTTAAAAAAAAAAACACAAAACATTTTTATTGATTTCAGAGAGGAAGAGGGAGAGAGAGAGAGAGAGAGAGAGAAACACTAACGATGAGAGAGAACCAGCTGCCTTTGGCACGCCCCCCTCTGGGGATGGAGCCCCAAACCCGGGCCTGTGTCCTGATGGGGAATGGAACTGTGATTCCGCGCTTCTTGGATGGATACTCAACCACTGGGCCACGTCGGCTGGGCCGCACTCACTTTTAGAGTAACTCCAGATGTCAGAAGGAGCCCTCGACCCCGTCAGCAAACCCCTGCCCCTCCCCAAGTCCTGCCAACCACGGCTCTGCTCGCTGTCCCTGTAGATCTCGGTTTGGGGCATTTGGACGGTTGAGATCATGTCATAGGTGGTGCTGTGCCTGGCTTCGTTCACACAGTGTAATGTTCGCAAGGTTTGTCCGTGTATGGCACATGTCGCTGTTTCTTTCACGTTCGCGGCCGAACACTGCTGATAGTCCCTGGTACGCACAGGACACCTCTGGTTCCTCCATTCGTCTGTCTTTGAGTATTTGGGTTGCTTGAGCCTTTTGACTATTGGGAATTGTGCTTTTACCAACGTGGGTTTGGCCCGCAGCGCTCCGAGCCCCCGCTCCCAGTCTTTGGGGGTGCACACCGAGAAGTGGAACTGCGGATTACGTGGTAAGTCTATATTTAGCGTTTCGAGGAATTGCTGTATGTAAAATGGAGGCTGCACCATTTTACATTCTTGTCAGCAGTGCACAAGGGTTCCAATTTCTCCACATCCTCACCCGTGCTTGGAATTTTCCGATTTTTTTTTTTTTAATAGCCGCCCTAAGAGGGGTGAAGTGCTATCTCACTGTGGTTTTGATTTGCATTTCGTTACTGACTTGTGGGAGTTTTTTAATATATTATGGATAGTAATCCCTTTATCAGGTATGTGATTTGCAACTATTTTGTCCCATACTGTGGGTTATCTTTCAATTCTCTTGTCCTCAGACAACAACAAAATACCACAAAAGTTAAAAAAATATATACTTTTTCCCATGGGTTAAAATGATTTTTATTTTCATTGTGAAAAATACGTATATTTTTTAACGTGGGTGTAAAAATTTTGAAGGCTTTCTGTTATAGGTGTTCATGCCTATAACAGAAATTGAGAAGAAGGTGCAGAGGTTTCCCACAGGTCATTTATATGTCATTCGCCCCTACACGTGCATTGCCTTCCCTCCCCTCCCCCTCCCCTCTTTTTTTTTAACCAAGGATGAAACTACACAGATACAAATAATCATAACCAACTAAAGTCCATAGTTTACCTTATTTTACTTTCTCGTACATTCTATGGGTTCAGACCAAAGCACGATGACATAAATCTGTCATAATATCATACCAAGGATTTTCTTTCCATCGATCCTATATAATTTTTATTTTTTATTTCTTTGTTGTTCAAAGTTTTACGTGAGTCTCCTTTTTGCCCCGTTGACCTCTCCCCAGCCACCTCCACCCCCTAAACATCCTTTGATGGAGTTTATCTGTTTTACTCCTTTGTTTCCTTTACTCCAGTGTCATACCCTGTAAGTCACTGCCAAACCCAGTGTCGTGGAGATTTCCCTGTTCTCTTTAAGAGTCTTGTGGTTTTAGCTCTTGCATTCAGGTCTTTGATCCGTTTTGATTTAATTTTTGTTTACAGTGTACGGTAAGGGTTCCCTTCATTCTTTTGCCTGTGGATATCCAGTTTCCCCAGAAACAATTGTTGAGAAGACTCTTCTTCCCCATTGACTGGTCTCGGCACCTTGTTGCAAACCACCCCACTGGAGGGTTTGCTTTCTGGGCTCTCCGATTCCATTCCTCTGTAGGCCTGTCCTTAGGCCCGTATCACACTATTTGGACTACTGTAGCCTTGTAGTAAGTTTTGAAATCAGGAAGTGTGAGTTCTCCAACATTGAGCTTCTTTTTCAATGTTGTTTTGGCAATTCGGGGTCCCTTGGGGATCCATATGAATTTTGGATGGCTTATTATATTTCTGCAAAAAAAAAAAACAAAAACAAAAAACAACACAAAAACACACACAAACAAAAAATAAACATTGGTGAGTAACTGTAGATTGTTTTGACTTAACAATATTAAGTCTTCCAATCCATGAACGTGAGATGTCTTCTCTTAAGTAGATCTTCTTTCTATTCTTGAAGATATGTGTGTAGTCTTCAGTGTACACCTCTTGGTTAAATTTATTCGTAACTATTTTATTCTTGATGCTGTGGTAAATAGAATTGTTTTTAAATTTTACTTTCAGATTGTTCATTGTTAGACTGGAGAAATACCATCGATTTTTGCAGGTTAACTTGGTATTCTATAACTTTGATGAATTTATTTGTTAACGCTAGTATTTTTTTTTGTGTGCCTAGACTCTTTAAAGCTTTCTATGTACAAAATGGCTATCTGGGGACAGAGATCATTTTAGTTTTCCCTTTCCAATTTAGATACCCTTTATTTCTTTTCCGTGCCTGCTTGTTCTGGCCAGAGCTTCCCATTCTGTATTGGATAGAAGTGGTGAAGGCAGGCATCCTTGACTTGTTTCTGGTCTCAGAAGGAAAGCTTTTACTGTTTTTGCCTTTAAGTATGAAGTTAGGGTTTTCCATATATGGAAAAGACCCCCCCAAATTTCACCTGTGGAAATCCTAGTAGAGGGGGCCATTGGGAGGTGATTAGGGCTCAGCCATCATGCCTGGGATCAGCGCCCTTATAACACAGAACCCAGAGAGCGCTCTCGCTCCTGTGCCATGTGAGGATACAGTGAGAATCCGTGACCAGGAATAGGTCCATCACCTGACCCTGCTGGCACCCTGATCTGACACTCCAGCCTCCAGGACTGGCAGCGGTACATTTTTGTTGTTCAGAAGCCATCCAGGCGGCAGTATTTCCCCCCTCTTCATTCTGTTAACGTGGTACGGTACACTGATGGCTTTGTGTGCATTGAACTATCCTTGCATTCCAGGGACAATTCCCTCTCGGTCAGGTGTATAACCCTTTAAACGCGCTGCTGGATGCGGTTTGCTAGTGTTTTGTTGAGGAATTTTTGCATCAGGATTCATCAAAGATATTGGCGTATAGTTTTCTGGCAGAGCCTTTGGCTTAGGTGTCAGGACAATGCTTGCTTCATAGAATGAGTTACAGGGTGTTCCCTCCTCAGCCTTTTGGGAAGGATTGATTTGAATATTTCTTCTAAAGTTTGTCAAAATTCTTAAACGAAGCTATCCAGTTCAGTGCCCCCTTTTTTTAAAAAAAAAAATCCGGAGAATTTTTATTATTAATTTAATTTAATTACCAGTTATAAATCCACTCATATTTTCTGTTCCTTCCTGATTTTGTTTTGGTAGATGGTGTGTTTCTAGGAATTTTCCCATTGCATTTAGATTATCTGATTGTGGATGCACAGTTAGTTGTCAGAGTATTCTCTTATAAACTGTTTCATTCTGTAAATTCAGGGGTAGTGTCCTTAGTTTCATTTCTCATTTTAGCAATTTGAGTCCTCTCTTTTTTTCCTTAGGCAGTATAGCTAAAGGTTTGTCCATTTTGTTGATTTTTTTTTTTTTTCAAAGAACCAACTTTTGGTTTTGTTGATCTTTCTGTATTCCTTTTCTATCCTACATTTCATTTATTGTTGCTCTAATCTTTACTCTTTCCTTCCTTTTGTTAGCTTTTGGTTTAGTTAGTTCTTTTTGTGGTTCTATAAAGTGTGAATTTAGGTTATTTGAAGTCTTTTTTTTTTTTTAAGGAAGCATTGATAGCTGTAAAATTCCTTCTTAGCACTGCTTTTGCAGCATCCTATAATTTTTGACGTGTTGTCTTTATTTGTTTCAAAATATTTTAAAATTTCTCTTGTGACTCCTTTCTTTGACCCACTGGCTCTTAAAGAGTGCGTTAGTTTCTGCATATTTTTGAATTTTCCAGTTTTGCTGCTGCTGTGGATTTTTAGTTTCATTCTATTGTGGTTGGAAAGATCCTTTTTATGACTTCAATATTTTAAAATTTCTTGGGACTTCTTTTGTGGCCAGCACATGGTTTATCCTTGAGGATTTTCCATATGCATTAGGAAAAAAAAAAATGAGCATTTTGCTGTGATTGGGTGGAGTGTTCCAAATATGGCGGTGACATCCAAGAGACTTAGAGGGCCGTCCAAGGCCTGGACTTTCTTACCGACCTGCAGGCCGCTTTCTCTGTCCGTCACTGACAGGGGAGTTTCAGAGGCTTCCACTGTGACTGTGAACTGCCCCTCTCTCCTTTCCATTCTGCCCACGTTTGCCTCCTACCTTCTGGGGCTGTCATATTCGGTGCACGTCTGTTTACAGTTGTTATGTATTTGGGGCGAACTGACCTTTACTCAGTATATAATGTCCTTCTTTGTCTTCGTACAGTTTACACTTAAAGTGTGTGTGTTGGCTGATGCTGGTGCAGCCACCTAACTCTCTTTTTATTACCACTAACACGAAAAACCTTTTCCGTGTCTTTACTTCCAATCCAGTTGTGTCCTTCGATCTAAAGTGAGTCTCCTGCAGACAGCATTTAGTTGGATTAGGTGGGTTTTTTTCCTCCGTTTTCCCAGTCTCTGCCTTTTGATTGGACGGCTTAACCGCTGACATTTCGTTACTAACAAAGAAGTGCCTCTTCCATGTTGCTGGCGAGTGTGTGTGTGTGTGTGTGTGTGTGTGTGTGTGTGTGTACCTGTGTGTCCTCGAGCTTCCTTTGTCCTTCATTTCTCCAGAATGCTCTTCTTGCAGTCATCCCTATGTTTTCAGGAAGACTGCTCGGAGGTGGGCGTTGGCAGGGTCGGTTGCCTTCGGAAGAACCTTTCACAAAACACGGAAGCGTGCGTTGGTGGCTGGTGGGCTCTCGGCACCACAGGGTGCTCTGGTGGGGTGATGGGGCGGCGTCTGCACGCGTCCCCCGAGCTCCAGCTCCTGCTCGGACAGGGTCCTGTGCTCCGACTGGGACGAGGCGCGCAGGAATCGGGCTGGGCGGGGTGGGTCCTGACTGCCCTCGCGCCGACTTTGCCAGGGCCACCCTAGAGCCTCCGGGCAGCCTGCCGGGGGGGGGGGGGGGGGGGAGGGAGGTGTCTTCCTTCTTGAGGACAGGGGACCTCCCGGTGGTCAGACTCTGGGCCAGGGCCGTGGGCCTTAGTGCAAGGGTGAGCCGGCTCGCTCGGCCCGTGGGACCCCTAGCCGCCGCACGCTCTTTGACCCTGGGTGCCTTCGGAGGAGGAGGAAGGGAGAAGGGAGAGCTCATGTTTCCCCCAAAGCCCCCGCTCCGGCGAGGGGGGCACGCGTCCTAGGAAAGGGCCTCGGTCAAGGCGGCTGCTGCTTTACTCTCAGGGTTTGTAAACATTAAACAAAATGGCAAGCACATTCCTCGCACGGTAGGTCTAGCACGCTCTCTCCCGGGGGAAGCTTTTCGGGAAAGACTGCCCGTCCTCGACGGTCCTGGGCTCGTGGCTTCAGAAAGGTCTGGAAGCCGGGAATGTGGGCCCGTGCTGTAACGTGATACCCTGTCCCCTTTGTTCCCAGCTGTGGAGGCCCCTCCTGGTTTTGGGTTTCCAGGGGATGTGTGGAGGCAGGGCACGGAGGTTGGGCCGGGACTCTCCCAGTTTCACCCCCTGCCCCTTCCTCTTCCATGTCTCAAACCGTCTGAGCCCCTCGGGGTGGTCGGCGCCTGCGGGAGGCCCCAGCCCCACCGCCAGCCCCAGCCCCGTCTCACCCAGACTCCGTGACTTCGGTCTCGTTTGGGGGCACCCGTGTGCCGTGGGGGTTGACTTGACTCTTTTGTAATCACCCCTCGGGGTGGGTTTGGGCTTCCCGAGAGGGAGGACTGTAAGTGTGGTGCCCTGGTTCCTCCCCCTCCCTCTCCACCCCGCCCCCCTCCCCCCCCCCCGCCCGGGGTGCTGCGTTCCGCGGATAGAAGTGGGTATTAGGAAGGTCCTTGCCCCATTTAGCAGGTAAATCTCCCGTTCTCAGGTCAGAAATAGATCCTCTTTCCCCAGCGAAGCATGTGCTTGGGCCTGGGCGTGGTCACCCCGCAGCAGCGAGCGAGGGGGGCACCGTCGCTCTCTGTCCGCCCCCCCCCCCCCCGCCCCCCGGCCCCGCAGTGTTCCACACAGGCTGTGGCTCTGGCCTCCACGTCACCAAGCAGTTAGCGCAGAAGGGAAAGCACAGCCAACTCTGCATTCGCTGGGAATGACTGCATTTTCTCTGGGGGAGGGGGGCTCTGGCCCTGGAAGCCGCTGAGTGTGGGGCCCTGGTTTCACCCGGGAGAGAGAGCGAGGCCAAGCGGTGACGCCCTGGTGTCTGCAGGGTCAGGAGCCCCAGGGAGGCCGCAGCTGGGACTCGGCTAGAAAACTGGAAAGGCTGGCTGTGTGGCATTTTCCCTCTGACCCTCCCCTTTGGGTGGCTGATTCTGGAGGCAGAAAGAATGTTCTAAATGGCTCAGAGATGTGCCTCTTGCCAGCAGCCGGCAGGACGGGCCTCCGGGGAAGCACAGCGGGCCCCTTCTTTAAGGTCACCACCTCCGGGGTCCCCTGCCCGACGGCCCCGGGTGGAATGCCGCCCCGGCGCTCTGGCGGGGACATTTGTTTTTGTGGCGGTGTCGGGTGAAGAGCCCTGAAGCATGATCAAGAAAATACTTTTCTGAACAAAGATGTCCCCTCCCTTTCTGGCCGGGAGGGTCCCCTGGGGGGCTCCGTGGTCCCCACCGCCTGCCCCCGGCCCCTCCGGGGAGCCCCCCAGGGCCGGGCCACACCACGGAGGCTGCACTTCTCCCACTGTTTGCCCCCAGGACCCCTTGAAGCTTTGCAAATGACCAGAGAGCCGCAGCAGCCCGTTCGTGGCCACGCGCGTTGATAGCGGCCGTGTTAGACATGAGGGCGGAAACTCAGAAAATAGCGGTCCGTCCCTAAACAGAGGGACAGTAACTACGTTCTTTCCCAGCACGAGTGGCGTCTTTCTGTTGTTGGTTTCGTTTTAAATCCTCACTCGAGGACATCTTCCCATTGATTTTTTTTTTTTTTTAGAGTGAGTGGAAGGGAAGGGGAGAGAGAGAGAGAGAAACACCGATGTGAGAGAGGCGCGTTGATTGGTTGCCTCGTGCACACACCCAACCTGGGGCCAGGGATCAAGTCTGCAGCCGAGGCCCGTGCCCTTGACCAGAATAGAACCCGGGGCCCTTCAGTCCACTGGCCAACGCTCCGTCCCCTGAGCCAAACCAGTAGAACCCGGGGCCCTTCAGTCCACTGGCCAACGCTCCGTCCCCTGAGCCAAACCAGCCAGGGCACAAGGAGCCACTTGGAAGGAGAAGACACTGTTTTTCACGTCAAAACAGCGCCTAAGAGGGAAAGGCCAAGTCCCATGAGCCCCTGCCGGTGACCTTGACCTCACGGTGGAGCGCGTTGCCCAGCACGTGAGGGCGGTGCAGCTGGGACGGCAGGTGAGGGCCTCCTGGGGAGGGTGGAGCCCCTCCCTGACCCCCTCACGTGTGAAGACGGGTGTCAGCTGTAGCTCAGAGGGGCCCTGAAGACACCCGTGTATTAAGCCCCAGATTGGTGGTGGTGGTGGTGGTGGGGCGGGGGGTGCTCAGTCTTACATCGTCCTGGTTGGGTTACAATGTGTAAGATGTGGAGGCGGCGCGGAAATGAGAACGTGCCCTTGACATGGCACAGCCGAGCGCTTAGCCTCAGCGGGCAGCGAGTCCAGGTGGGTGGGGGGCGAGGGCAGCAGCGCTGCCGGGTGGACGGGAGCTCGGCACAGCCCGAGTCGGGGGCCAGGAAGCACGGGGCCGTCACAGTGTCACCCACACCCGAATCTGCCCAGTGCTGGCCACCAGAGTGCCCGTCCTCAGGTTGCATTGACGGGTGGAGGACCGAAGGGCATAGGGAGGAGAGTGAGGCAGGCATCGCTCTCAGAAGCACCGGAGAGCATTCTGGGGCCTAGGCAAGTCCACGCGCAGAGCCCAGGAAGGGAGAAGAGGGGCCCAAGGCCCAGCGCCTCCCCCCCGCCGCCCCAGGCATGTGGGTCCTCGGTGCTGTCGCAGCATTGCTCCCTGCCCTGGAGCCCAGCCGCGCGTGGGGGTGATGGCTCCGACCTTTGGGGACAGTGGGATTTAGACAGCCTGCATCTAGAGTGATTGGGGTTAACTTCAGGGATCTTGACTTTACAGGAGACCCTTTGGGGCTAGACTGTTGGGACTGTACTGATAGCTCCGTGGCCGGGAGAGGAATTCAGTCTCGAAATGCTCAATGTGGAGTCGGCGGGTGAGCTGACGTCTGAGCCAGCTCTGCCCTGGAGACCCCAGGCCACTCACCGAGGCTCCCGCCCAGGGAGGACCTGTGCCCTGTTGGCGGGGCGCTCGCCTGAGCGCGGGCGGGGCTTCCGCGCGACCTGCTGGGGCCGCCAGCCACCGGGCGGCCCAGAGGCAGAGGAAGAAATGCTGCGTGCGATGCTCTGCGAAATGAGAAGTCCTGAGGGGGGCAGCGGGTGCTGAGGTGCCCCCCCACCCCCGCCCCGCTGTAGCTTGGGTAACGTTGACCCGGGGCGATGCTCGGAGTGGTCATGGCATTTACACACAGCGGAGTCCGTTGCCTCCAGTCCGGACGGTGAGCCTAGGGGTGCGGGACGAGGGCCGCAGCGTGGGGGCGGGTGGAAGGAGGCTGTGCCGGCTCACTCCAGGCGATTGCTGCCTCGACAGCCAACGTGGGCGTCTCCCTCCACAAGCCAGCCTGTCTTCCCTCCCTCACCTCGCTGTCCTTTTTTTTTTTTTAACTCCTAAGGAAAGAAGGAAACGGCACGAGAAGCGAAAAAGAGAGGGAAGTCCTTGCCATGTTTCTAGAAACAGGCTGAGCCCGGCCGCCTGGGTGCTGCGGTCTCGCTCATGTGACTCGGGAGCACTTAATGGCCTCATTGTTTTAGGGGCGCAGCAGCGATTTCTCTGGAATTCCTAGAAAGGGCGGGAGAGCCGGCCCTTGGCCAGAGGGAAGACAGCGCCTGAGAATCACCAGGACTCAGGCCAGGGTGAGGGTGGGGGTGGGAGGGAAGGAGCAGCACCCAGCCCCACGGGTCTGAAACTTGAGGAAAGTGCTGCTTACTAGAAGAAAAATTCTAGAATCACACACACACGTAATGCAGGCTCGTTACTGTCACGCGTCCAGCGCCGAGTCTGCGGAGAGGGAAGTCCCCCTCGCCGCTGCCTCTGCCCGTCCCTCCGGGCCTCCCCGTGGGTCCCCGCTGCGCAGGGTCTCGCCCTGGCCCTGCCTGGGGTCGGTGACAGGCCCTCACGTGTGCGCCCCTGCCCTGTTACCCCAGCGTGGCCTCCCTCCCCTTCTCCTTAGCTCCGTCCCCCTCCCCCCCGCCGCCCCCATCTTCGCCCCCGACAGCTGCAGCGAGCTCCCTCCTCCCAGTCCCCGAACAGCACTTTGGGGACCTGAATCATTCACTCCTGGCACGCGGTCCGGGCTGCTTCGCTCTCGTTTTAGGGCCCAGGGAACTGAGGCCCGGGCAGGCGGCCGCTGCGGGCTGGGCTGTCTGGCCCAGCGGGCTGAGCATCCTCGGCCTGAAAGTAGGGGTTTGTTGAATGTCTAAATAGTCACTGTTATTACTCCAAATATTTAGTGTGAGAAAGCTAAACAGAAGGAAAACTTGATGTTAACTCAGGAATTTTTTGGAAGATATCAAAGATACTACACAGAAATCAAGAGGCCCTTTCTGAAATATGTTGGAAGGACATGAAGACCTTTATTTACTGATTTATTGACTTTTGCCCAAGTTCATATATTCTTTAGCATTTCAAGTTAAAGTCAGATGTCGTGTCTGACCATAAAGCGGTGAGTTAGGACTGAGAGGGGTTCATTAATGACTCCGGAGGGGGCAGTGCGCAGGCCCGGGGCAGGACACAGGACGCCTGTGGGTCTGGGCCGGGGCGCCGGGGGCTCTGGGGGGCCCGGGCCCGGCTGGGGTGCCGGGTGGTGAACAAGGCGGAGGTGTGTCCTCGCCGCCCTGCGCCGCGGCGGCGGCTGCGGCCCGGGGCTGCCGGGCGTCCTGTGTCGCAGTCACTTTTCAGTTCACAAGGTCAGCAATCATATGGTCCTCATTTTGTTGACGGTAAAGTTCAGGAATCACTTTCTTCAAACGAGGCAGACGCGGTTGGCGCGGTGAGCTTCCCAGCGGCTCCCTGCTACTTTTCTTTAATTACAGACCCTTTCTTGTGTGTGTGCGCGCCCATTATGAAAAGAAAAGCCCGCCTCCCCAGGGTGGGTTGTCAGTCGGAAGGCGTGTGCGCGGAAGGGCCCTTGGGAAGCAGTCCCGGGACCTCCGCACCAGAGTCCGAGGAAAGGGCTGCTTCCCTGGGAGAGACGGGAAACCCCCAGGCCCTGCGGGTCAGAGGCCAGTTCCAGGGATGCGCCGGCCGTGGCCCGAGGTCCGGCTCCCAGCGCCAGCCCGTCGTCATTTCAGAGGACCCTCCGACTCGTGTGACCCGCCCTGGTTTGAGACGTGTGCGCTCACTTGAGCCACAAGGGTTTTGAGATGCTCCCCTCAACCTCATGGCAGGACTTTTCGGGTTGGTTCTCCACGAGGCTGGACGCAGGCGCCTTTAACGCAAGGCCTTCCACCCGCCCGGGTGGTTTCCGCCTCGAGCAGTCCCCTCGCCAGGCGCCGGGTGACCCCTTTGCACCCTAAAGACCGGCAGGGCCTCTGAGCATCGAGGCTTTGTCGCCTGCGGTGGATGTGCTTAGCACCTGACGGGGAGTCCCAGTTAATGGTCACTGGTGTTCACTGGACACCTACCCCGTGTCAGACCCGAGTCTTGGCTTGCGTTTTCCGCTCACGTCGCCCTCACCAAAGCCCAGGAGGGAGATACTGCTCTCAGGGTGATTTGGGGGCTTGGGATGCCGAGGCTCGCCGAGCTCCCCGATTTCGCCCGGACGTCGTGCGCTGAGACGGGGCGATGGCAGGAGGCGGCCCCGGGCCCCAGGGGCTCCCAGGCCCCAGTCTCTGCCAGGGTGCCCGGAGAGCCCTTCTGGGTGGTTTTTTCTAGGTTCTCCCACGCCAGGCAGACGAGGTGCCTGTTTCCAGGGAGGGTTGGGTTATGGGGGGCTTGGCTGAGCGATCGGTTCCCTCCCGAGGACCCCACTCCCCAGTCAGCGAGCAGCTCACACACGCAGGCAGCGGCGCGGCTGCGGCGGGGGCCGACCTCCGGCCCGAGTCACGGGCAGCGGGCCTCGTTCGCACCCGGGGAGCCCCAGGGCCATGCCAGTGCGACCTCCTAACCACCCCCAGCGCCCCGCAGGAGAGCCCTCGGTTACACACGGGTCGAGTCCCCGACCTGCTCCCCGTGTTCTCCCTCCCCGTCTCCACTCACTCCCCACTTTTAGTGCCATCGAAGCCCAGCATCCTCAGAGTCGAACGTAGCAATGGAATGGCGACTGCCTTCCCCTCTCCTGGGGCAGAACGTCACCGCTGAGCCCCACAGCCACTCTGACGCCCGGGGTCTATCCTGAGACACTCCTGCACGTTGGCCTGGCGTCTTCCTCTCTGGGCATGCCCTGGGGCAGCCACTTCCCTGCTTGTCCTGTCTATGCTCCTCTGCGTGCCCCCCTCTCTCGGGTCCCCCGTTAGCCGTGCTTCCGCTGTTCACTTCGTCGTAATCGGGCCGGTGACCAGCCCTCGTGAAACCACACACGGGGCAGGACTGCAGTCAGCGTGCGATGGCGCTGTTGGTTACGTCAGGCTCAGCAACACTGGCGTCTCGGCCCCGCGTCCCCTGATGGAAAGAATCTGGAGATCAGGAAGATCAAAGAGGAAACATAATGTGCGCTCTCCCTGCTCGGGAGTCACTGGGAGCTGCAGCTTGTTGGCTCTTGTTGGTTTCCAGAGTGTTTGCCATTCTGGTGGGAGCATGCTTGGGATGGCTGCTCTGAACTCCGTGCCAGGCACATCCAGCCCAGGTCATCTCGGTGCTGGCACCTGTTGCCCATCGTTCAGAGTCCTGTGAGGGGCCTGTTTCTCGGTGTGACGGGTGATTTTCAGTTGTATGCTGGACATCTTGGGCTTATGTGGTGAGATCCTGTTTCATCATCATCTTAGCAGGCAGTATCCCTGTTGAGGTGCCCACACAGGTGGGCGTGGGGGTGGGTGTCCCATGCCTGCCTGCTGGGCCCCGCCCACAGCACCTGGGAAAGGCCCAGCACGTCCTCACAGTCCATTTGGGTGGGTGCTCGGCCCCTCCTTAGCCCCCCTCAGACCTTCCCGAGGCCTTGCTTCCCAGCGGCCAAGCGGATGGAAACGCAGCTTCCCCGCCCCGCGCCCCCTCCCCCCCAGGAGCAGGGTAGGGGGTAGGTAAAGGGCCCCCATGGGCAGCCTCGTCACTTGTGGGGGAACTCAGCTCCCACTAGACCCTGCTGGCATGGGAAGGGGGGGCGGTGGGGGGAGGAGAAATACCAAGGAGCCCTGCTTCGGGATGCCTGGAGGAATGGAGGCCAAGCTCCCCACCGGACCCCACCGCCTCCCCCCGGCACGGGGATCGGGTGTCGGTTTCCATGGGTGGGAGACAGAAAACCAGCCCCTGCTCGGTCAGCAAACAGCACCCCCGGGGGGGGGACGGGAGGGTGGTCACCTGCTCCTGCCAGTCAGGGGCCAGCCGGCCGGGAGGAGGGTGGGGAGTCGGCTCCTGCCGCCCTGGAGCCAGAATGTGTGGGGGCGGTTTCCCGCGGCGCTGGGCTGGCATAGAGGAGGGCTTTGTGGAGAGGGTTTGGGCTCAGCTAGACCACCCTTTTCCCAGGCCTTTGTGGTTGGGGCGGGGGGAGGGGAGAGGCTCCCTCCAAGCGCTTCTTGTCTGAGCCTGTCGGCCCTTCCCGCTGGAGAGCCGGCCGTGTCCTGGCCAGGATTTATGGGGGCGATAAGGGGTGTCAGCCGCAGGACACGGCCCTCGGCCTTCATCGTTTCTTTTTTCTTTCCTTTTTTTAAATTTTCTCTCTAAAATTTTTTTTTTCCTTTGGTTAGATTTATTTCTACGTGTTTTATGGTTTTGCAGATAAGGCGGACAGTCTGTTTTGACATTAGATTTCCTAAGTGTATTGCCCGTGCACAGAAACGTAGCTTTTTCCCCCCACACACACCTATCCACCGTGTTCCGCCGCCTCTGGCTCCCAGGACACACGAGCGCCCTTCTTCGCCGTCCGCGTGGCGCCGTGCCCTTCACACTTGCGTGGAAGGCCATGTGTGGGCCGTGTTGCTGTTGAAAGGGCCCCGAAGCACAGCGCCGGCCGCTCCTACGTGGACGGGGCCGGGCCTCGGCGCGCGGCTCCGGTGTCCTCCGGGCTCCACCGGGTCAAAGCCGTGTCTCTCAGGTTGTCTTCAGACAGGCGCACGAAATGGCGATGGAGGGAGGCGCCCGCTGCGAGCAGAGGCTGGTGGGACCCTAGCCGTGCGGCCTCCGGGGGCCCCAGGTGGGGCCGGCACTGACTCGCTGCCCCAGGCGGCTCCGGAGGGTTGAGCTGCTGCAGATAATCAGGTTCCCCTATCGAACGGGGACAGTTCGATGAGTTTGGATGCACGTTTCCTCCCGTGAAACCATCCCCACAAAGTCCTAAAGATAAATCCCTCACCCCCATCGGCCGCCCTGGGCCTCGGCCGCCCTCCCTCCCTCCCAGCCTTCCGCTGGGCCCGCTCTCTCAGGAGGGGCTCATTTGCATTTCCTGGAGTGTCACGTAGAGTGAAAAATGTCTTTTGTCCGGCCTCTCTTGCTCGGCCTCACTGCTCCGACCCGAATCTGCCTTGACACGTGGAGCAGTGGCTTGCTCCTTGGCCCCGATGCCTCACGTAGGGACGCGTGGCGGTAGGGCCGGGCCCCCTGTGGATGGTATTTGAATTGCTTCCAGGTTTGGGGCCGTTTCAATGCATCTGCCATCAATTGCTTCCTTCCCCGCATCTTTCCAGATCGCAGAAGTGCGGCGTCCTGCCCTCCGCCCTCCACCCTCCGCCCTCCGCCCTCCGCCCTGGATGCCGCTGCTCCCGCGGAGGTCCTGGTCGCGGGCCCCCAGGCACGGCGTGGATCAGCCAGTCACCTGGGCCCCTGTCTGGGGGAGCCCGGGGGGTGGGGGGAGAACTGGTGGGGATGGGGAGACCATGCCCAAGGCAAGCCAAGGCATCGGGCACCACACCACACGAGGGTGTCCCCAGCCGGGCAGAGCCCTCGCCGCCCGTGGGGTCCACACCTCGCGAATTCTCACCGCGTCTGATTTTGAACGTCAGGGGCCAGGCCGTGCGGGTCCTCTGAGGTCTCCTCCCCCATTTTACTCCCTCCTTCAGAGGTTCGAGGTGATTGCTTGGAGCACTGGGGTGCGGCGGGCCCATCTTTCTGGTCAGCGGGGAGTTAGCTCGGGACTCTGGCGATCAGCACCGGCTAAATCCGGAGCCCGAGGTGATTCGTCGGCTAAGGCAGCGGTTTTCAAACCCTTGCACACAAGAATTTCTAGCCAGGCAACAGCTGACTCTTCCGTTGGGGGCACGGACCCCTTTTTCTTTTGGTTGTCAAATGTAAAACTGCCAGCAGCCAACAACAATAGGCACCCCATGTGACTCCATTAAAATTATACCCTTTTTTTTTTTTTTTTGGTCAAATTGGCCAAAAATCGATAGTTTGAGGTGCCGTAGGGTTTTAGTAATGAGTTTGCGTGTGCCACGCGACGGGCAAGGCTGAAAACGGCTGCTCTCGGTGTAGCTGTCTTTGTCCTCCCGTTGAAGTGGCCGCAGCGCCATGGACGGGGAACTCAAGCACGGTTATCTAGATATTCCTGGCTGCCCTGGTCATTGGGAGCCTTGGGCAGCGTGCGCCAGCACTTCTCGGTGTCTCACCCCAAGCAGGACTCAACACGCGTGTCGCATGGCAGCGCTGGCTGCCCAGGCCGGCGGCGTCGGGGAAGGTGACAGTGGAAACCTGGAGGTGTGCACGTGCTTGGGGAGACACCAGAAGAGACGCAAAGCAGCGAGGCAACCTCTGGCTTTCTTGCTGCTCTTTTGTTATTGTGTGTGTGTGTGTGTGTGTGTGTGTGTGTGTGTTTGGTCCTCAGACAAAGTCCTAGCTCACTCAGCGTTTCAGATGCGTGTTCGACGTGACTGGCGAGAGCGGCAGCCACCGCGATGTTCCCGACAGCCACTCTGGGAGTTGTGCAAAGCCCTTCTGCAGGCCCCTCCCCGGCCCCGAGGGCCCCCGAGGGAGCAGGGGAGCTTCCCCGTGGAGAGCTCCCTACGGCGCCTGTGTCTCCATGTGACCCGTAGGCCAGACATTCCAACTGTCGTCAAGAAATAGATTTCCCTTTTTTCTCTGGGCGAGGGGGGCAGCCTGGCGACAGGGTTGCCGCAGGAGGAGCGGGCTCGCCGGCCGTGGCCGTTCACGCTATGTTGAAAGGAGGATTACTTTTTTTTAGCTGCAGTCGCAATTAGGGGGGATGGAGGAATGTAATGACATGCCATGAGATTTATGATAAGCAGGACAGGCTCTGAGCAGAACCAACAGCTGAGGCCTAAAGACAGGGCGGCGGGGGAAGGGCCGGGGAGGAGAGGGGCCTCTCAGGGGTGCGCCTTTCTTTGTGCTGTCCAGGGTTATTCTGACCAATCACGTCGCAGATAAATGACTCGGTGTCCCAGGGTCCAGAGGGTGCGTGATGGATGCGATGACTTCATCGGCAGATTATTGCTGTCTTCGTTATTGCCGTTCTCAGAACGGGGGGGGGCGGGGAGGGGGGAGAAATATGGCTTTGCAAATGGCAGGTCCTGCAAATTATACGAACTTCAGAAAGAAAAAAAAAAGAGAGAGAGAGAGAGAGAAAAACACCAGTATCTCTGGTGGTTATTTATAGCAAGCCTGATAGGGAAGGCCCGTGTGGGCAGGGCAGGCAGGCACACACCGAGTTTTGGGGGGAAGCAAAGCAACGAAACATGCCATTGTATTATTATACGAGAAAGAATTTTGTATAAAACATTCAAATGCTGTGCAAGCTGTGTCTCCCGACACCTGGGACTTGGGTGTTTGAAGGGCTCCTAGCACCCTCTGTCTAGCCGAGTCTAAACCGGTTCAACTCACATGAAGCGCGAAATCAAAGTTGGCTCTTTGGGTTTTTCTTAACGTGTGTTCTTTTTCTCCACCCTCCCCCGCGTGCAGGTTAGCCCGGGCACTGCGCCGTGTTGCTGCGTGGGGTGTGCGTGTGCGGCTGCGGGCACCCAGGTCCCGTCTGAGAAGCGCCAGCGACCCGAGGTTCCTGCAGCTCCCACTCCGGATGCTCGGCTGAGTGGGGATGGGGGCGGGCAACCGAGCGTGTGTTTCTTGTTTGGTGGTTTTTTTTGGTTTTTTTTTTTGAGATTCCTACAAGGAATGAGATAATGCCACGCCCTCCGGTCATTTAACCGGAGACCTCAGTCCCCATCTAGGTGTGTCCTTTAGGTAGAACTTCTTGGGGCTTTTCTCCAGTTTTTTCTTCTTCTTTTCTTTTTTTTAATGTATATTTTAATTAATGTCAGAGAGGAAGGGAGAGGGAGAAAGAGAGAGAGAGACATCCACGATGAGAGAGAATCACGGACCGGCTGCCTCCTGCACGCCCCACACTGGGGATGGAGCTGCAACCCCGGCCTGTGCCCCGACCGGGAATCGAACCGGGACCTCCCGGTTCCTAGGCCGGCGCTCAGTCACGGAGCCGCGCCGGCCGGGCACCAGTTTTCTTTCTGTGGAAAGGAACGGCCATCGGGAAGCTGAGCGTCTGACGAGGATGAGCCCCGCGTATTTCGGGGTGATGAGAAGGACCCTGGAGTGTGTCCGTTTTATCAGGGATTGAAATCCAAGGACCACGTTCTGGAGTGCCCCGCCTGGTACCGATCGGGTTAGAACTGTTTCCCACCGGCTTCCGATCGGGGACGGGTGGGGTGGACGCCCCGACACCACGGCCGGCTCTGTTCCCCGTCGGGGCGACTTCCCCGATTCCCACACGAAGACATTGGGGCGGGGGGCAGTTGGCCATGTGGGTGGCATCTTGGTAATTTTTTCCCTTTTTGACTTAATTGACTTAGTCTCTTAATTTTTATTTCTCTTTTTATAGTTCGGGTGTACAAAGCTCTACCCTTGGAAGGCACCCAGGGGCATTCAGTCATTGGTAATTATTCATAAAACTCCAGAGGCAGGATTATCGTAAGTCATGATACCAGCAGCACACACAGAACTTGAGTGAGTGAGAAAAAGAACGGACACATCAGGGAAAATCGGCTCTTTCAAAAGGCCGGGAATGTTCGATCTGTGTCAGCAGTCCCCGCTCTGAGCTCAGGATTACACTGGCTTTTCCTCCTCCCCATCGACCCCCTCCGGTGGTCCTGGTCTCCTGTCGGTGGGATGACCCCGTCCGGGGAGCCCGATCCTTTCTTTTCTCTGACTCGGGCCTACTGGCCTTCGCCGGTCCCGTGCGGTTCCCCTGTTCCTGAGGCCCCGTGTTTGCCACGTGACCCCGGGCAGGTGACGCGCCATCTCGGCGCCTGCGTCCTCGGCTGTGAAATTGGGGCCGGCACCCTCGCAAGTCTCAGAGGTGTTGCGGGATTGGTGCGTGGACGCGGGCTTCGTCCCGTCACCTGCGTGGGCTCACTGGTCGCAGGGGGGGTCTCCTCCTCCCATCTGCGTGCGCGGACGTGGGGAGGGGCTGCCTAGCCTCTGTGTAGGCCCCACGCCCCTCGCGGGTTGCAGTCACATGGTGGCCACCTGGCGATGCCTCGGTGGTGGAGGGAGCGTGGCCGTTTCCTGGGAGCGTCCTGGCTCCGGCGGGTGTCTGCTGGCTTCACGCTGTGACGCTTACCTCGCGTGGGAATGGGACTAGCGGTCCCGGCTCCCCCTCCCCCAGCCCCATAACGGGTAGACCCTGCCGAAGTGGACACAGGCTCTTGGACCCAGAGCCCAGCTGGGAATCAGAAGCAGGATGTCTGCCCTTGGCCCCTCCCGGGCCCAGGAACCGCACCCCATTCCGATGAGCTGCCCCGTAGCTCAGGGCCCCGCCAGCATGGCAACCACGGGCGGTCCCCGCGGCTCAGCCTCCTGGCCTGTGGAGGGGACAGGGCGGGTGCCTCCACCGGACCTCTGAGAGGACCTCAGGCTCTTCTGATAAGCCTGCAGTGCCACCAGAAGAGCGGCCTCGCTGCCTTAGCTGTAGGTACTGGAGTAGAATCCTGCAGTCGAGTCTGTTCCTGGGACCGTCGTGTCAAGGTTCGTGTCCCCCGCGTGGTCAGGGGCGGGCCCTGGGGCCCGCGGGCATGTGGTTCCCCACGAGGGCCGCTCCTGGCTGCAGGCAATGGAGACGGTGCTCAGCCGTGCCTGGTGCAGCGAGGGTCGAGCTGCTTTTCTCAAAGGGGTGTTCTTGGTGTCTGTGGGGGGGAAATAATAGGTTTTTAACAGGCAGAAAGCATACCAGGTGCAGCCCCGTGTGGGAGTTCAGGGGCGGCGTCTGGAGCCGCCAACCCCATTTTACGCTCCAAAAGGAACGGTGCGATTCTTCAGGCTTTGGTGGTCCTTTCCTCCCTCTCTCTGCACGCGAAAAGGGAATAAATGCAAAGAGGAGACATGCGGGCGATGGTTCTCAGCCTGGGAAAGGCTCGGGCCGTTGAGGAGCCTGACACCCCTCCCCCCGTCCCCCGCCTCGAGATATGATTTTCCCTGGTCTGGGGTGCACCCCAGGCACCTGGAAAACCGCCCCCTCCCCCGGCCCCGAGCTGGACGTGCGGCCCATGGGCCGGCTGGGACAGCGGGGGTCTGAGGGGGCACGGGGCAGGGCCACCCAGCCTCCTGTGACCCCCGCGGCGTGCAGGCTGCCACCTGAACTTGGGACCCAGCAAGCTGGCCTCGCAGTGGCCCCCGGGGGCCGCTCGTGTGGTCTGTCCAGGACCAGCACGTGAAGGCCGGGCGCCTGTGGTTCCCTCGAGAGCGTGGACTTGCGACCGGCGCCTCGTGTCCCTGGACCGTCCCCTCACTGGCCTGGGACCTTGACCTCCACACTTCATTTTCCTCGTGTCAACAACCCCAGCGTAAGCTGTGCGTGCGCGCACACACATGCACGCACACACATGCACGCACGCGCTAGCCCGTGCCTGGGCTGAGCAGGGGTTTGGGAACCATTTTCTTTTTCTTGTAATAATTGTCGTGAGACCATCTTGAGTCCACAGCTTCCTATGGGAGGAGGGAGGGCGGGGTGGGTTCGCCTCCATTTCCTCTCCGGGACTTCTGGCTGCAGGCTTCTTGGTTAGTTCACTCTGATTTTTAAAATATTTTTGGTAAAAGCTACACTTCTACTGAGCTTCCCACATTTTATCCCTGCTTGAAGCAGTCGTCGTGCGGTCCTCCCCGTCTTGGGCGAGACGTCCCTGTGGCGTGGCGCGGGCTCTGCACTGTGCTCGCGAGAGATCTGTCTTTGGTGATCTCTCTCGGACCGCCGTCCGTTTTGTTACGGTTTGCTTTCTGATCTGTTTGTGACAGGATTTCCTTCCTTCCGGGTTCAGGATGGATGCGCCTCACTCATTTGGAT
Source organism: Corynorhinus townsendii (assembly GCA_026230045.1). Taxonomy (NCBI): domain Eukaryota; kingdom Metazoa; phylum Chordata; class Mammalia; order Chiroptera; family Vespertilionidae; genus Corynorhinus; species Corynorhinus townsendii. The sequence continues at coordinate 185,059,049 of JAPDVU010000004.1, forward strand.
TTTCTTTCCCTGCGCCGACGGTGCAAAGGTCGAGGCATTCATTTTCCTTCTGTGGCTTCCCCCGCTTCCTCTGTGTCTCCCCTGTCCCAGGACGACGCTTGTCCCAGGTTCCTCCTTGGACGGTGGCTCGGGCCCGGGCTTGTTCTTCATTTCTGAGTAGCGGACTGGTTACTGTCTTTTGCACACACGTTCCTAATTCCGGTCGTGCTGTGTTTGGCTCCAGCCTGTTGGCTCCGGAGCGACCTTCCCGTGTCAGCCCCAGGACACGCGGGGTCCGGCCCGGAGCCGGGCCTTCCTGAGCCCCAGCGCTGTCGGGGTGCTAGCAGGACGCACGCGGCGCCGGTCGATCCTCGCCGACGCCACCTCCCGATGCACGTCCGTGACGGCGGTCTCGTGCGCCAGGCTGCCGCCTTCGCCGCCTCACCCATCAGCAGGCGCTCCCAGCCACAAACAGGGCCCTCCCTTTCTCCCGGAGGTCTTCCGGGTTCCTGTTGGCGTGTTTGCTTTTAAGGGACACGTCTTCTCGAAGTGTGACGTCCGTTCACGTCACGTAGGATGCGTTTCCAGGGCTGCTGTGTTATTTGGAGGGTGAAAAAGACCTGATCCTGTTTTTATTGCCCACGAAAGACTGTTTTCCTCAGCGGATTAAGCTTTTGGAACTACGGGTTTGGGTTTCTTTGCTTGACACGATGCTTGGCCCTCCTGGCCATCCCTGGGGTCCTGGGGTCTGAGTCTTGCCCTGTTCTCAGGACGCTGCCCCGCTGTCTCCGGCTCACCCGTTTCTCGCTGCCTTTTCCGCGCTTTTCTACTTCCGTTTGCCCTGGGTGGTGTGTTGTGTTGTGTTTTGCTTTTTTTATTGGAATATTTTTCAATATTATTTTGGAAAGAGCAGTTGACATTTATGGCTGCGTGTCACCGGCCTCGGGAGCCATTGTTTCGGTCGGGAAGGCCCCTCCGTCTGTCTGGTTTCCATTTCCTTTTGATGTTGAAAGTATTAATTTCTTTTTATCCCGTCATTGTGATTTAGAATGCAGATACTCTGTTTCCAATTCAACACGCGATTGTGTTCATATATCAGGAAATTTACTCAATTACACATTTCCCAGTAAAGACCGGGGTCTTCCGTCTTTCCTGGGAGACACCGCAGTCTTCATTTTAAAACCCTACAATGATTTATTTTAAGACTTGAAGCTTCTCTCCTTTATTTTTTTTTTCAGTTTTCATTTTTTTTTTTGATGTCTTCTTTTTTAAAATATTTTTTCACGTCTATCGAAACAGACAGGGCGGGGCTAAAGCGGGCTGACAGTTGTGCATGTGGGGAAAGACGTGCGGGTGGTTACGCTTCTGACAATGGCTTTATCGTCGCAACGGATGCCACTCACCACTGTCCACCGGCTGTGCTCGCCCTGTGCTTGACCTGCGCGCAGCACCAAGGGTGGGTGCACAGCATAGTGCCCTCAACGGGTTATGAGATGCTTAACTTACAAACTAACTTTTATCATCTCACCCTCATCAGCCGTTAGACTCGCTAGCCTTGTTAGTTTGCCGATCCCTCCTGCATCCCCCTACTGTGTGCCGTTCTGGCTGTGGCCGGGAGCCAGGTGAGTCCTTGAACAAGAGGGGGTGGTCACTACCTAGCAGGTGAGGCGGGAGATGGCAGGTCCCCGCTGTGGCCACAAAGCAGAGGGCCGGCGCTGAGCTGGCGCTGCGGGGGCTGGAGGGCCGGGACCGCGGGCGTGCGGGCTGCCCCGGGCACAGCATTGGGGGGAGGTGAGAGGATGATACGGACGTTCTGGAGAGAGCAAAGTAGATTTCCTAAGGAGACGTCCTCGCGGCCCCCAGCAGAGCCGAGCGCCCATTTTGGGTTTCTGGTTGGATGATGACAGGAAGGGCCCTGTGGCACAGTGGGGCCCTGGGAGTGGGGGTCTCCAGCAGATCAGCGGTGTTTTCTGGGATAGGAGGTGGCGGCGGGCACCAAGACTCAGGGGCGGGGTGGGGGGCGGACCCCGGGCCCTCGGCCACGGAGGGGAGTGAGGCGGCAGGAGTGGCTGGAGGAGCAGCCCCTGTCCCTGTGCTGCCGTGTGTGGGTGTGCAGGGGACGGCCGGAGACCGGGCACTAGCCACAGACCCACACCAGACCTTACTTCCAAACGTGGGTCACCACCCATGGTCATCCCTTGAAATCAAGTTAGCAGGTCACAAAAGCGTGTTTGCGGGGCAGCTAGAACAGAAGAGGGACCCTCAGAGCGGGTGGCAGCGCCCTCACCCGCGGTCAGGAGCCGGCGCGCCAGGAGGTGGATGCAGGGGTCCATCGGTGGGCTGGCCAGGTCACAGCCCTCCTTCCTGGGGTCCCGGTGAGGAGCGCCCCCCCCCCCCCCGTGCCTTTCAGGAAAAGCTCCCCGGGCGCACCATTTCCCGGCTTACAGGGGCGCGCACCCATTAGCCCCCCTAGTACAAATTGCCCTTAAGTTGGAAACAAATCGGTAGACACGAGACGAGGTGAACAAAGGCGCGTGGTCCAGGGCCGCGGGATCCAGAAGTAGGAACATTGACCTTGCGAAGGACGATGTTGACTGTAGACTCGGCAAACCTTCGACATTGCTGGGGCTGACTTTCTGCCCTTGCGTCTTAACGAGGGAAAAGGTGCCAGTGACGAAGGAAATCCTTATTTCTTCTCACATGCCGAGCTCAAGGAAAACGGGCAAACTCCGACACCCCCCTGTATCGTGGCGTCTCCCAAAGGCAGATGCGCATTCACAAGCAGGAGGACAGGGGACGCCGACCCAGCGCCCTGAGCTCGGCACTGAGCCCCTTTCACCGAAGGGAGAGAAGGCAACCTCCCGGCCACCGCTTCACGGTCACCCCCCAGCTTCCAGGAGAACGGCTGCCTCCGCGGGGGTGGGAGGCTTCCGGGGGTGCGCGTTTTCCGGGAAGCCCGCGGACCATTTAGGAAGGAAGCTTCTGCAGGGTCGGCACCGCGTCGGTGCTGCGGGCGGCCCAGATAACGGCGGAGCTTCTATCTGGGTCGGGTCTGGGTGGCTGGACCGTTCAGGGAGGGCTGGGTTTCCCTGAAGACACAGGGTCCGGACAGGGCCCGGCTGGTCCAGATCCATCAACACGGGGAGCCGTGAGCACATTGCCCGAGGGGGAGCGAGCACAACCGGAGAACAGGAGGGTGTGCTATCTTAAAAAGGCCCGCCTCCATCCATGGGCTGTTTGGAATGGCGGCTTTATCTGTGTCCCGGGCCTTAGCATGGCAGGCACGTCCGCAACTCTCATGGTTGTATTAAAAAAAAAAAAAATAGCAGAGGTGGTTAAGTTCGTCGGCGGAAGCTCACCAAATAGCCGACCTTTTCGATATTTTTAAAATTATAAGCGAACAGTCACCATTGCTCTTACCGTCCCCGATGCTACATGACGACGCACGTTAAGCAACCCCCTTTGATTCTGTTTCTGGTCTCTCTGGCTTTTCTCCCTGCACCGAGGACCTCAGGGAAGGGAGATCCAGCTTGGCCCTGTGACTGACTGATTTCCCTCAGGGGCATGTCCGTAGGGTTCATCCGTGGTGTAGCGTGTGTCAGCACGTCCTTCCATGCAAGGCTCAGCCCTACGCCACAGTGTGTGCAGACGGCATTTGGCTTATCTGTTCATCTGCAGCGGATGCTCGGGCGGCTTCCGCCTTCGGCTGGTGTCACTAGCGCTGGTAGGAACATGGCGTACAAATATTTGCTCGAGTCCCTGCTTTCAGGTCCTTGGGGTATGTACCTAGAAACGGGGTTGCTGGAGCCAGCGGTAATTCTGTGTTTAACTTCTGGAGGTGCCTTCACGCTGTTCTCCCTGGCGGCTGCACCATTCTGCGTCCTCACCAGCAGCGCTCGAGGGAGGGGCCCGTTTTCTCCCAGCTGCACCCACGCTGGCCTTCTGGGTGGGCTCTTGCTGGCGGTCTCCTTGCCATTTCCCCAACGACTCGCCATCTTGGCCTCCTTTGCACGTGCTCGTTCTCTCCGGAGAAATGGCTGGCGAGGCCCTTTGCCCCTTTTGGGTTTTGCTGTGTGTGTCTTTGTTGTTGAATTACGGGAGGTCTTTATACATTCTGGCTATGAATCCCTTAGTAGCTGTGCAACTCTTGCGCCCCTTTCTGTGGGTGACATTTTTACACCCTCGGTGTGTCCTGTGATGCACACAAGTTTTTAATTTCGGTGAATTCCAGTGTATCCTTGTTGTTTTTTCTTCTTCTCTCGTTCCCTGTTCTTTGCTGGACTATCTTGGAGATGTGGTCAGGCCCAGTGTCATGAATTTCTCCCCCCTGTGTTTTCTCCTAAGCGTTTTATAGAAACGCGCGTGCACAGATGCCCATCAAAACCCCCCTGGTGTGCAGTGCAGACACAGGTAGCGCTTTTCTGCAATTCATACGGCTCCCCGGGCCCCACGGAGGCCTGTGTTCATGGCATCAGGGAAGAACCCCACCCCCCACCCCCACCGCCACCCCCGCCGCCCGCGTGTGCGTGTCCACGTCTCCCAGAACCACTTGTTGAGAGACGGTCCTTGTTCCATCAGGTGGTCTCGGCACCCTTGTGGGAAGTGGGTGGTTGGTTCCTGGGCTCTCGGCTCTGTTCTGGTCTCCACGTCTGCCTTTCCCTCTGTCGCTGGGGAGTGCGTTTTGAATCGGGAAGTGTGAATCCCTCAGCCTCGTTCTTCTTTTCCAAGATTCCCTGGGCTATTTCGGGCCCGTGAGAACCCTGTGCGTGCTGGGGAGGCTGGATCTATTTCTGCGCCTCGCAGGGCGGGGTCCTGGTGGGGCCTGCACTGCATCGGCGGACGGCCTCGGGTGGGATGATCATTGTCACCGGGTTAAGTGTTCTGGCCACCAGCGCCTCCCCGGCTTCTGTCTTGCGTGCAGTCTTATCACCGTGTTTTCTAGCTTTCCACGCTCACGTCTTTTGCCTCCTCGATGAACTTTTTAACGTTATTTTAACGTTCTTGTTGCTCTCTTAAGAACTTTTTTAACAGGTCATTTGTTTAACTTTTCCCCCATTACCATTTTCCCCTCTGTGCGCGCTCCATTTTTTTTTCTTCTCGGAGTTCTTTTTTTTAAAAAATCTCCCTTTCAGATTTTTTGTTTGTGTATAGAAGCCCACTGATTGTGCCTGTTGACTTGTGATCCCAGAACTTTGCTGAATGTAGTTATTAGCTGTGTGTGTGTGTGTGTGTTATTCTAAGAGTTTCCTACGATAAAATCATGTCCTCTGTGGACAGAGAGACTTTTCATTTTTCCTTTCCAATTTGGAGGCTCTTTATTCGTTTTTCTTTCCTGGTGTCTCCGCCTAGAACTTGCCATTCCACGTCGCACAGACGTGGCAAGAGCGAGCATCCTGCCTCCTTCCTGATCCTGGGGGAAGCTTGCGCCTCTCACCATGGGGCATGGAGTGAGCGTCGGGTTCGAGGCCCGGGCTTAGCCGGTCGGTCACCGTGCCACCCTGAGTCCACTTGTTCTCTAGAAACCTGCCCAGCCGGGCTTATGAGCTGTCTTGTTTTTCTGGCCGAGAAAAGAATTTCGTGGGGCAAATGCTTTCAGAGGTGACACTTGGGTAATGAAATGGGCCTGTGTAAATATCGTCGGGATCCGGACGCCCCTAACATTTGAAACGGCCGAGGGCACTAAACAGAAGTTTCCTTACGTTGCGGGCACCGGGGTCCCGAGGGCAAGCCATTCTGCAGCCAGGGGGAGAGGGCACAGACATGCCAGCAGCAGGAGGTGGGGGCGGGGCAGGCGGGGGCAAGGGGTGGGGTGAGAGAGGGTTCTAAGGGGGCAGAGGAGCTGTTCTCTGTGGCCGACCCTCCCCCAGGCCCTCAGGGATGTGGGCAGAGGGGGCCATTCAGCATCCCCAGGAAAGCAAGGCTGTATTCAGGGGCGACGGTGGGAGGGTGTGGGGCGAAGGCGCCGGCCGGAGGCCCATGCAGAGCCATCAGGCCGCATGTCGGGAGCCTGCGGGTGCGGGAGGCCCGGGAGGCGGCCCCCGCGGCCCTGGGACCGCACGGCCGTCGGCTGGGTGGATCCGTCAGGGCTCTCAGTGAAGCAGAACCTGTATGTGTTTATATAAAGAGACTTATTGTAAGGCGTTGGCTCCGGCGGCTGGGGGCTGGCAAGTCTGAGATCCGCAGGGCAGGCCAGCGGGGAGCGGGCGGCGGGCGGGCGGGCGGGCGGGGGCCTGCTGCCTCTGGAGGCCCCGTCCTCCTTTTCCCGGAAACCTCAGCTTTCACTGCCCAGGCCCTTCCCTGCCTTCGAGGGGCCCCGGCGGGGAGGGGCGGCCTGCCTTCCAGCCCATCGCAGACCCTCACCGCTTGCTTCTAGGACATTCCTCCAGCGCCCCGCGCCCTGTTGGTTACAGGGCTGTCTCTGGAGCGGACGAGTTGACACAGGACACTCACTGTCACAGGGGCAAGGGTGACGCACAGGCCAGAGATGTCTCAAGGCCTGGGGGCTGGCCTGGGGCTGGGGGCAGGGGGCCAGCCCAGCTGACCAGTCCTGGAGGGGGAGGGGCGCCCCGCGCTCAGCCCCTCCCTGCCTGCGCCCTGGCTCCCCAGCCTCGTGCCCCTTGCCAGCTCTTTTGTTGGGGTTCACAGTGGGGACTTGAAGGACCCCGGAGAGACACACGCAGATGACATCTGGCAGCTGGGCGGTGACCGTTACAGATGGGGGTGCTTCCGTTCCTGTCAGCAGCCCCCCGAGTCTGGCAGGGTTTTCACAGTTTTGGTCTGTGTTCGTTTTTCGGGGGCCACAACAGCCCTGCAGAACGGGGGCCTTAAAACAGTATCACCCCACAACTCGGAGGTCCAGGTGTCCCCGCCCTCTCCGAGGCCTCTCTCCTTGGCGTGAAGATGGCCGCCTTCTCCCCGGGCCCCCCCCCCACTCCCCCGGCTCTGCCCTCGGTGTGTGTCTGTGTCCTACCCTCCTCTAGTGACCTCCTGTTAACTCAGTCGCCCCTTTGAAGACCCTGCCTGCAGAGCGTCGTCCCATACACCAAAGGGACGCGGGTTCAGTGCCCAGTCAGGGCGCGTGCAGGAGGCTACCAGCCACCGATGTTTCTCTCCCATATCAATGCTCTTCTCCCTCCCCCTTCCTCCCCCTTCCTCCCCCTTCCTCCCCCTTCCTCTCCCTCCAGAATCAATGAGAACACATCCTCGGGTGAGAATAAAAAATAAAACTAAACGGAAGACCCTCCCTGCCAATGCAGCCACCTTCTGAAGCGCTGGACGTGTGATCTTGTGGGGCCCGGTCCCCACGGCCCGGGCCTGTCTCGCGTCTTCAGCTGCGTCCAGAGGTGGAACGCATACCCCTCCCCGGCTGCGGTGGGGCCCTGTCCTGTCCTCGGGGAGGCTTTCATTCCCGAATCCTCAGCACGCCAGCCGGGGCGGCCGGGGCATCGCGACTTTGCTAAGATGTCTGCCACGCGAGGAGCCCGTTCTGGATGGTTTCTGGCCTTTCTCGGGCGACGCCTGGCTCCCTTCGCAGCTGACCCCTGCTCTCTGCGTCCCGAGCGGGGCCGCGACCTTGTGTGACCACTCACCATGGCGTCTCGGTCATCTCTCCAGGGCTATTTTCGGTGCCTCTGGCCCGTCGCCCCCTCGGATTTAGTGTTCTGCAGCCGGAGCAGCTCGGAGTCCGACGGGCCGCTCCCAGCGGACAGTCACTTGGTCTTGGGCTGTTCCTGCCCGTCCCTGTGTTTTTCCTAGCGTTCCCCTTTTCCCCCGAGGGACTCTCTTTCCTTGAGAGAAACGACCCACCTTGCACATTTTTCTTCTTTTGTGTGTGTGTGTGTGTGTGTGTGTGTGTGTGTGTGTGTGTGTAGTAAAACGAAAAACCCTCCTGGGGAATAAACCCTCCCACGCCCTCGAGGGGAGAACAGGAAGGAGTATCTGAGCCCAGGTCCCTCCCCTGTCCCCTCACGAGGTGGGGCTGGTCACCCCTCACGGTCCTTGCTCCCCTGAAACGCAGCCGCAGGGGTGACCGTGCCCTGTACCCCCGGACACCTAGGCTCCCCAGAGGCAGCACGGAGGAGGGGGACCCCAGCCCTGGTGGGTGGCCCATAGGAGCTGTTCGGTGTTCTCCGTGCTTAACCGGGCGGCATGGGAGAGCCAGGGCCCCTTTGGTGAAGCCTGCGCTGCGCACCGGGGGCAGGGGCGTGTGGGAGTCGGGGTAGCCGCTCCTTGGCCCTGGCGAAGGTCGGCGTGGGGCCGGGCACAGACACTGGGCGGCAGCGAGCACACCGTGCATGTAGCCGCAGGGAGACCAGGGAGGGGCCTGGGCGTCTCGGGGTGGCGGGCGAGGACCCCGGAGCTGCATCCCGGAGGGCCGTGAGTGAGCGGGTGTGGGAGGTAGAGGGGCTGAGGCCGGGGCAGCTCCCAGGGCCTGGGCGCCTGGATTGGTCGTGACGGTGGGAAAATGGCCGCCGCTCGGCAGCTGCTCCCGAGGGCGGGCGTGGGCATCTCCGAGAGTCTCCGAGGGAGAGGAGCCATTGAGGGAAGTGAGAGGGTCATCCCGTGGGTTCCTCTCTCCCCGACGGAGCCACCCAAGGGCGAGGAGGACACGCCGACTTCGCGTTAGAGAAGCTCGTTTGGCGGTGCTCTGTCCGGTGGTAGTGTGGCCTCGAATTTTATTGTGATCCCCGGCCAAACGGGCTCCCCCTGCCCCATCCTCTCCACCAGTGGGGCGGGGCCTGCCCAGGGTCCAGCGTGGCACCTTCGTAGGCCATTTTGTCTGCCTCGATCCTGGGGTTTGTGCCGCCTGCCTCCCCTAGGTGGGGGTCTTTCTGCAGACGGGCTCGGTGCCCCACCCGAGACGTCGGGCCTGGGTCTCTGTGGGGCCCCGGCTCCTCTCGGCCCCTTCAGTCCTCGCGCTTCTTCACGGGCTGCTGGGCAGGTTGGATCTTAGGTCCCCTCCCCTCCGGAAGGAGCTGGAGCTGGACCTCACTGTGCAGTGCAGCGGCCATGTCAGGAGGTGGCCCGGGGCTCTGGACTTGACCCGGGAACCTCAGGGTGGCCTCCTCCGCCCTTCCCGCCCCCAGGACGTGGCCGCCTCTCCCTGGGTCTCCCCGTCCAGCGGGAGCCCCGTGTGAGGCCCCCCTGTGCTCTGCCCTTGACCCCGGTCTTCACACTGCTGGGACTTGCTTTCCCTCCGGGCCCGTGAGCGTCTCCGGGATGAGCCTGTCCTCTGGCACCCCCGGCGGGCGGGCGGGTGTGGAGGCCTTTGTCACTTATTTGGTGTCAAAGTGAAAGAAACCTTCGAAGAAAAGGCTGAAGATTAGGGAGACTGCTCATTGTAATCACTGAACTTGAGCCAAAGTGGGTTTCATGCCAGAAAAGAGGGCGAAAACCTTAGCAGACCCGTGACGTGTGTGGGTGACTCACGGGCCTGTGGAGTGGGTGAGCCCTGCCCAGGCTCGGCCCTCTGCCTCCTGGGTGATCCCTGCCTTGTACTTAAAGAGGCCGTAGCCACCTCGCCCCATCGGCCAATTTCAGCTCCTGCGGCACCCACGGGCCCCGGGTCCGACTCTGGTGCGGCCGCTGGGCCCCAAGGGCACCTTCCCCCACCCGGCTGCCCCGCACTGGGGCCCACGGGGGCACCTTCCCCAGGGAGCCCTCCTGAACGTCAGCAGAGTCTCTGCAGCTGCCACAGAGCAGCCCTTCAGGGCGGGCCCAGGACAGAGGCCCTCTCTGTGCCCCCCTCCCCCTGGCGTCTCGGTTTCCTGCCTGTCCACCCGGAGATGGCAGGAACGCGGCGAGCGCCAGCGCCCGCTTGATGGACGTGGCAGCTGCGGCGGCCGCCCCAGCGGCTCGGGGCCGCCCTTGGGGAGCCCAGCAGCTGGGGACACATGGCGGCCGTTCCCATGGATCCTGGGCCACGGGGGACAGGCTCGGCCATGCTGCCAGGGCTCCCGAAGGCGCTGCCTCGCACTGGTTCAAACCCCCAGCGGCCTTGGCAGCCTCCGGCTCCGTTCCTGGAAAATTAGACGAGAGTTCCAGAGTTTCTCAGAAAATGGGATGATTTACAGGGGCCCGTCTCGCGCGCCCGGCTCCGCGCGGTCAGATTTATCTCCAAGTTTTCACAGAGGAGAGTTTCTCCCTCAGACCCCTCCAGTGGTGCTCTGCGCCTCGCTGCGCCCTAATAGCTGTGGCTTGGCGCGGCCGGGCTCGGCCGTGAGTCACTGATATGTGCCGTTTTTCATGGGCCCAGAAGCACCAAAATTGGTGCAGCATGAAATTATCCTGTTTTTTCTGCTTTGGAGCCGGGGCCCAGGCTGGCGCGGGGGAGGGGCGGGAGGCGGGGCCAGGCCACTTCCTAGCCTGGGAGGCTTAGTTAGGAGGGTCCTTTGTTCTGGGGCCTTGGGGGGGGGGGGGAGGCCTGGGCCGGCCCCGGCCCCCCAGTTTCCCTGCTGGTGGAAAAGGGTTCATGGTGGGGGTGGGGTGGGGGCCCCAGGACGGGGCGCCACTCTGCAGGCGAGGTGCCTGGCCCCGTGGGGTGGGTGGCTGCCCCTCATGCCTGGGGTTTTGAGTGAGCACCGCCAGGTGCCAGACAGGCCCGGGGCCAGGGAGGCAGCTTTGCAAAGCAGACACATTCCTGGGGCTCCTGTGTCCTGTGAGGGAGGCTGACAGGGACAACTGGCGAATAAGATCACTGGGGACGGGGATCATAATTCTGAAGCAGATAAAACAGGACAGCGGGAGAGAGTGGCCGAGCTAGGCCAGGAGGTCAGGGAGGCCTCCCCGGGGGACTGCCCCGAGCCGGGGTGGCGCCCAGGCAGGACCGGGCAGGGCTCCGCGCAGGGGCCCAGCCGGGGAGGAGTTTGGGTTTTAGTCAAGTAGAAATGAGAGATGGCTGTGGGGGAGGGAGTTATAAATAGAGGCCCACAGCCCTCGTCTGCAATTTTAAAATCCGAAAGGCTCCGAGCTGAGAGGTTTTTCCATTGCTCATGTCAGGGCAGAGTCCAACCCACTGCCCAGAGCCGGCCCCGCTGGCTCGGGCCGAGCCGCCCTCCCGCCCGCCCGCCCGCCCGGGACCCTGCTTATCTCCCTGCGCCCGACGCTCTTAATTCCCAACCGCAGGGAGCCTCCGGGGTCTCGAGGAGGGATTAGGCGTGCCTGTGAGCACGGCGAAGAAAAGCCACATTCATTATCCTGCAGAGAAGGGCAGAAGCTGGGGAAGAAATGAGCTCAGGGCCCCGCAATCGGGACAAAACGCGGAGCTGTGAGCCCTGGGCCTCAGCAGCCCCACTCCGGGGCCCGCGTTTCGCATGGTCCCGAGGAGGCCTGCGAATTCCCAAACACTCCTTTCAAATATTTACTTTTACTTTTATAACCCTCCCCCTCCCGCCCGCCCCCGACCTCCGAACTGGAAACGTGTCCGCTCCCTTCCACAAGTGAAAACGTCCCAGAAACGGTCCCTGGGACCCTGCCCCCCTCCGGAGGCCGGGCTGCCAGGTGGGGCGCGGGACCCCGCATTCCTGCAGAATGGAGTCTTATCTCCCCGGCCCCCCTGGGGGCTCGTTGGAGAAATTCCGTCCCGCCCCAGGGTTCCTCGCGTTGTTGCTGTTGGCTCTCCGTCAGGTTCCTATCCCGGGCCTTCAGGCCGGGAATGGGCCCCTCGCTAGCGGGCGCTGGCAGAATGCGGCCTGTGTGCCCACGCCAGCCCCCCACCCGCTTTTGTAAATAAAGTTTTATTGGAACTCAGCCACGCTCATTCCTTGACGCCCGTGGCCGCTCGGTGGCCACGTCAGCACAGCTTGGGGCTGTCTAACCCATTTTTTTTTTCCAGAAGTTTTCCAAGGGCCGTTTCAGAGCCGCGATTGCTCGAAGGCGTCTCCTGCGTGGCTCGGGGCCAACGTGGCCTCCCTGTATGGGCTCCTCTCGGAGGAGGAGGAGGGATGGGCTCAGCCCTCCGAGGAGACGCTCTGCTGATTGCATGCAGCTGTGGGTTTTGTGCTGGGAGCCCCGACATCTGGATTCCGCCAATGTTTTGGCAGCGTCCTGAGTAGCTGGGGGGTGACATCACCCCTCACAGGAGATTTGGGATCAGTCTGTGGAAATGAGCACCATCCCCGGCCTCACTCGCTGGGGTGTGTGTGTGTGTGTGTAAAAGTGTGTGTTTGCTGTCCTCCTTTCTTTCTCTTTTCAGAGTGATTCTGTCGTTATTTCCTTGCTCACCTTGCACCCCCATCCTTGGGCAAAGGGACATTGCCACCACACGACATGCGCTTCCCGAAATGTGTGGGGTGGTAGCAGAAGCTGCCCCTGTCCTTACCTGGGAGGTGGGCGGGCGGGAGGGAGCGGGTCACGGGGAACACCCTAGGTTTGAGACTGTTCGGTGAGAACACGCTTCCCTGGCATGGTTTTGCCGAGGAGTGAAGAACATTCTGATGGAGCAGCAGCCGCTCTCCATAGGGACGCCGTGGGAGGGAAAGGCGGCGATTCTCACCGCTGGCTGAGGGCTGCTTGCTGCTGATTCCAGCGAGTGAACCTTCTGTGACACGCGTGGGCGTTCTGGGCTCGAGGCATTTTCCTTTACACCAGGGAGCGGACTCCCCGGGGCGGGTGGGACGCTGGGCCTCCCTCCTCTTGTCCACGGGCCCTAAGCGTGCTGCTCCCTGGGCCTGGCCGGGGTCGGAGGGAAGGATCCCGTCATGGCGCTGGGGTTGACGCGCTTTGTACACAGGTGTCACACCCTGCCTCGGCTCCTCTGTGTCACCCCATCCAACCGTGCGGTCCGGGTAGTTGCGCGGAGCCGAGTGGCCGGGCCGTGGGGACGACGCTGACCTGGGCTCCCGGAGGGAGGGGGACTTGGGACACCGGGCACCTGGGCAGGGGCTGCCGGGTGGGGAGAATGGGCCGTCGGAGGCCTGTCTTGTGAGAAAGCCTGGAACATCTCAAGTGGCCCATCTCCCGCCCCTTGACGTCCTCCAGACTTCGGGATCCCATCGGACAACAGCCACCCATCACACAGTTTACAGCAGCTTCTGCTGTTGACAGGAGCCACGGGCGCTGCCTCCAGTCCATGTCCGTGACCTTGCAAGACCTTGGGCCTTCGATGAAGGGCTCAGGAAATGCTGCCCTCGACTGTGTGGCGTGCCTGTGACCGCATGTCTCCTAGTGAGAGTCTCGCCAGCGTGGAAGCGTGGGCTCCTGTCCCCTCTCCGGGGTTCCTGAGACAGCCCCCTAGGGAATGGGGGTGGAGGAAGAGAGGACTGGGGCTGGTTGGGGTTTCCCACCTCGAACCTTGAGGCCCTCGTCTGCCGGAGTGACAGCTGCCCCGGCTCTGCGGCAGGCCCTGGTCTTGGTTATGAGTCACTGATCCCTCGATCTGAGTTTTCGGTCGGCCTGTTACTCTCCCAGGAAGTTACATCCATCCTAAAGCCCTGCATGTAGTTGGAAACCTTAAGCACTAAAGAGTTTATTTTTCCTCTGGGGGCTGGGGAGGAGCCCGTCGGGTCTGGGTCAGGGTGGAGCAGAGCGACATGGGGAAGCAGGCGGGGTGGGGGGCAGCCCCTAGGCCTCGCCGTGGCCTGAAGTCACATGGGCCACCTGCCCGTGGAAGTGGGGCCGAGCCCCAGAGCAAGAACGAACCCAGGTTCTCCGGCCGCGTCACGCCCTGCCCGTGCAGCGGGGGTCCTGAAGGGTGACTTGCCTGGGAGGGTGTGGGTTTGGGTTTCTGTGTCTGCTGGGGGAGGGGACTTGGGGTTCTGGGAGGGGCGCGCCTGTGCTGAGCATCGCCGCCGCAGCGATGGCGGGGCAGCGCGGTGGGGCGGTGGCGAGAGGTCACTGGGGGTTATGCGGCTGGCTCTCGGCCTCCTCGGGAGCTGGTTTTCTCCATCAGCTACCTGTGTCGTCCTCGTGCGTAGCTGACGAGAGTCTGTGGCCCAGGGGTTCCCCTCAGCGGCCTCAGACAGCTGTTGGGGGACCGTGGGGGGAGGCTGGGAGAAGAGTTCTTCATGCTTCGTTTTAACAGCACCCTCAGGTGGGGGTCCCTGGTGGCCCCACGGCCCCACGTTCTCAACACGGGTGGGTGGGTGGGGGGCCGTGTAGGAGTTAAAGTTGACGCACGTTAAGATGTCAGCACGCAGGTTCAGGTGGAGCGCCCCCACGGCTGAAGACGTTTCTGTTCCTTGTGGCTTGGATTTTTATCGGTCCTAGCAGCGTGCCAAGGGTTGTAAAGGTCTTCTGTGCCTCTGTTTAGGTCCCTGAACGGATCGTGCGCCAGGCAGGTCTGAGGACACCGCCGACGACACCCCTGGACAGAGACCTCAGACGTCCCGTCCCTGTGGTTAGTACCGTCTGTCTACAGACCGTGTGGCGGTTTTCATCCCCGGGCGAGCCCTTCACCGACATCCTTTTTGTTTGGTCCCCAGACCCACCTCCCCAGCCGCTGTCCTGCCCTTGGAAGTGCAGAGGCGCCGGGAGCTGCCTACCGTCCCAGGACAAACCAGCAGGTGGGAAAGGGGGACGGGACCCCAGGGTCTGGCCTTCAGCCCGGCATTGCCATTTGTTACCCAGCAGTTGCTGTGCTGACGGTTACATTCCTGTCTCGTTGAATTCCCAGCTGCTCTCTTGAGGCTGCATTGCTCCAATTCTTGGATCAAGAACTGCTCACCCTGCTCAGCAGACCTTCTTTGGTCTCGAGCAGGTTCGGCAGTTGGTGTGGGCAGATTTATTCGGTGCCTTGCTTGCCACCGAGTGTGGGTGCCAGCTGACACTGAGCAGGGGACAGCTGCCCCTTGTCCTGCCGTGGCTCTGGCGGGGTGGGCCTGTCCTGGGACAGTGTTCCGTGGCATTCCTTCCACCCCAGCCTCACCCTCCCTGCCTCGCCCAGAAGCAGAAACGTCCCTGCCCCAGATCAGAGGGGCCCCTGCTGGTCAGCTGGCCCTCCTTCGTTCCCACCTCGAGTTAAACCAAGATGAGGGAGGAAGAGCCCATTGTCATTGGGGCTGTCAGAGAAAGTTCCAGAAGGAGGTGGTTTGGGGGCTAAGCCTTGAGGAGGAAGGCATGGTGTGCATGGAGGGCAGGGTAGAGGGCATTTCCAGATCATGAAGATTCCACTTCCTAAAAAATAAGTCCTTTTAATTGATGTCAGAGAGGAAGGGAGAGGGAGAGAAACATCAGTGATGAGAGAGAATCATGGCTCGGCTGCCTCCTGCACGCCCCCTATGGGGGGGTTCCAGCCCGCAACCCCGGCCTGTGCCCTGACCAGGAATTGAACCTTGACCTCCTGGTTCATAGCTCAACCCTTAACCACTGAGCCACCCCAGCCGGGCCTGCACCTGCATTTCCAACACCTCAGTTTACCTGCTTCCCTTCTAAGTGCTCCCGCCGGGACCGGTCACCGCAGCAACACGAGACAGAGAAGCCAGAGGAAATGACCAGATCTGTGCCATACGTACCCACGGGGGCTTTGTAAGAAAAGGCGGCCGAGGACCCCGCCTGGGCAGGCCGGCCTCCGTGCGTCCTGCGGGAGGGAGAGCCCGGGGTGGCTGGGGACTTCCAAAGGCAGGAAGGCGGTTCACGTGGAGGCAGAAAAGCAAATGTTTGGTAAAGAAATGTTTGCCGGGCCACCCCGGACAGTGGGGCCCAGGACTTTGACCCCAGGGGCCCTCGCTGGGCCCTCCCTGCCCCTCACACCTGGTCCACGTGGGACTGTGGTACCTGTGAGGCAGCTGCCCCAGAGCCGGCTTCCGGCCGAATTCCTGTAGGCAGTGGCGGGAAGGGCCGGGGTTTTGCTTCGTGTTTTTCTTGAGTCTTTCGTTTCTTAAAAGTAACCGGCATACAATAATCAGCACCCCGAAAGGCATATTTGGGGGAGCAAACGCTGCTCCCTCGGGATCCGCCAGAATCCAGACCCGGCTTGAGTCGCTCATGGTTGATCTTTAAGAGTCGGGCTCGGCCCTGGCCAGCGTGGCTCAGTGGCTAGGGCACCGCCCGAGCACCAAAGGGCCATGGGTTTGATTCTGGGTCAAGGCCACGTGCCCAGGTTGCAGGTCAGTCCTCAGCCCTGTCGGGTACGTGTGGGAGGCAACCCATCGGTGTGTGTCTCTCTCTCTACCTCCCTCCCTTCTACCCCCTCTAAAAATCAATGGAAAAAGTGTCCTCAGGTGAGGAGGAACAAAATCGAAAAATAACACACAAAACACCTAGGATTCTTGTTCAGTGGAGCCATGGAAGGCGAGCCACCTGCCCCGTGGTTGGAGGTCCTAGCGTGGGGCTGCGCAGGGCGGTGGGCGCATTCCTGGGGCCGGAGGCTCGCAGGGAGGGGCCGGAGGGGCCGCGAGGAGCCAGCGGGGTTGGTGGAGGCCTCTCGCCCGGAGCGGCCAGGACATTCCTGCAGGCCCCGGGGTGTGGCCGCGAGGAACACTCTGGAGGAGCAACTGCTGAGCTGGACAACCAGCCCCGCCCCACCCGCCCCTGCTGGGGCCCCACGGAGGCCCAAGGATGGGGCTCTGGCTGAGGCCACCCCGCAGGCCCCCCGCCCGCGCAGGGCTGAGTGCAGATCCAATGAGATCACCGTCCCAGGCCGCCCGCGAGGCTCCTCCTCGCCCTCTTTTGGAGGCCCCGTTTCTGCCCCGCACGGTGGACGCCCGCCCCTGCCTTCAGAAAATATTTGTAAAGCCCCATGGGCTGCGGGGGGCCTAGCCCTGCAGAGGGGAGCGACCCTCACGGCTTCCGTCACGGGGCTTCGGGGCTGCGCCTTCCCTGGGCGGGGAGCGGGGAACAGCACGCGCCATGGAGGGCTCGGGTGTCAAGGAGCATGCGCCGCGGGCTGCCTCCTTCAGAGAGGGACCCTCACCGCCACCCCCCCCCCCAGTCCCCACCTCTGCCGTCCTGGCCCTCGCCTCCAACAGAAAGTGCCCCTACACGTTGGCCCTCAAGTGGAGACCAAGCCAGCGCAGTGACCAGCTGCTGCCCCTGTCCCTGTGTCCAGGGACGGTGCCCCCGAAGGGCAGACAGACATTCGGACATTCGGTCGGACTCCCGGGCGGCCGGAGCCGTCCTCTGTGCTGGGCTCGGCTTCTCCCCGCTGCCTCTGCGCTGGAGCTGTAGTTTATAAACGCCACCATTTCCCCGGTTACTGCAGCCCTTCTTGGCTTCTCGGGTAACAGAATTCTTTCTGAGCTCCAAAGAGGACATTCTCTTGGCCCTGGGAGCTGCACGTAGGAACATCGGAGGCAGCTGCCCAGACCTTGTTCTCACTGCTGGGATTTTGCAGATTTGGGACAGTCTTTCGGGGCGAGTATAGGAGGCCCATAGAACTTAGACAAACACCCAGAATACCTTTAGGCACGGTTCTGTGCAATATCTGGATATACGTCCCCCCTCCTGCCCCAGTTACTAGGTGTAGGTCTGAAATCCAGGTTTCACGGGACCTCTGTGTATTTACTCGCTACGTGTGACCGTGCTGTTTAGACACGGATGCCTTAAGTTAGATTTGAGAGTTGCTTGTCTTCTACGTAGATGTCCCAAAGGGGTCTGGTCCGCTTGTCACTGGCGAGAGGACTTCTCGTGCCCGTTGGGTGCGGACTGGGTGGCCGGGGACCGGAGAGCAGGCGGGAGACGTGCAGGGGCCTGTGTGTCACAGCGGCAGGCTGGCCCAGAGTGGGGCGCCTGGAGCGTGCCCCTTGCCCGTGGGACTCGGGGTGACGGCCTCGTGGGGGGGTGCTCTCAGTGTTCGCATGGCGATTGTGAGCAGAGGAGCAAGTACCAGCACGCGTGTTAGTAATGGGCAGGCGTGACTCCCTTACTTACAAGTGGGTCTTCGGCGAGAAGGTCTCATAACTCAAGCAAACTTGGCAGAAACGGTTCCCGCGTTTACTTGGAGGGAACGAGTGAGGAAGTCACGTCGGGACGCTAAGCAGGGTGGCGGGTTCCGGGAGGCGGGAGGGGCTGGCCACCGAGCAGGGCCTCGGAGCTGAGGGGAAGGGAGCAGCCCAAGGGGTCCTCCGTGCGCTCGAGTGGCCGCCAGACCAGGCAGAAGGGGAGACCGCGCCGCGAACAGGCCTGGGAGAGCCGCTTACCGGGGGGCAGGGGCATCCCCTTGTCCTGCCCGCCCGCCCGCGTGGGTGCGAGCGCAGTACAGAACTCGGACCAGAAATCGGAACAAGATGGATGCTTCCTCGTCCTCGGGTTGGAGGGTGTGGGCAGCGGCCAAGCTTCAAGCTTCAGAAGGTGACCCCGGGGAAAGTTCAGGAGCGCGACCCCACGGACCGCTTCTGAGAACCAGACGAAATCTCAAGACGAACACGGTGGGAACGTGGCGCTCGCTGCGAACATGACCCCACTGGGTCTCCTGCCACGTGGCGAGCTCGTCCTGGGGGAGTCAGGGAGCACTTGTGGTGCTCCCTCCCCAGTTAGGTCCCGCTCAGGGCGTCACGTTAGAGAGAGCCCCTCCCCGCCATCCCCGTGGGGTCATGGCCCCGTTTTACCCCAGCAGCTGAGACGCGTTCACCCTCCACCTGGGCATGTGAGACCCGCCTGTGACAGCCCGGGTGAGGCAAGAGGCGAGTCCCGGGAAGAGCAGGCGCCGCCCGGCCACCACCTCGGATACTAGGAAACGGCTGTTGACTCTCTGCGGGGGGCACGGGGCTGGGAAGATTTCGCAGTGTGTGTCTGGACGCTGGGAAAACACACCGGTGACCTTTGGCCTGGCATGCTACTTCTAGGGATCCGAAGCCAGCCACCGGGAAGGAGGACAAGGTCGTGCACAGAGTTCTGCTGCGGATCGTTAGTGATGCTCCTGGAATGTGCAAAAGACCAGTGTGTCCACCAGACAGGCCAGGCTCTGAGAAATAGCCAGCAAGGCCGTCTGTTCACCTCTTGTCATGTTCCGGGGGCGGGGAAGGGGGGAGGGGAGACACGCAAAACACACACACAATCGTTCACACCATGTGATTCCACGCTTTCGCACGCGGATGCTAAGCTGCCCTCCGGTTGTAGGGTTTAGGCTGATTTGTATTGTATTTCGGCTCTTTTATTTCCAGAACTGTAAACAGGTTGTGGTGGAATTCGGAGAAGAGGGAACTGACGGGTGGAGAAGCGTTGGCTGTGAAATTGCGGAAACTAGAGGGGGAGAGGGCCGATGAGGAGACCCACTGGATTTGGGGGGCTGGGAGGAACTTGCCCCTCCACCAGCTGTGCTGGCTCAGCCCCCTGTGCGGCCCCTCGGCTGGGGCTCTGGGTGGCATGCCCCCCCCCCCCGGCCTCCTCCCAGACCCCACATCCTCCAAACCCCACCCCTCTCTTCTTCCCTCATCAGACGCGTTCTGGATGACCTGTGTTCCACCGTGGAGCCTTGAAGAAAGGAGGTGCACGCACGTGCACACACGCGGGGGGGGGGGGGAGGGGGGCGCGTGGGAGCGGTGGGGGATTTCAGGAAGCAGGGTGAGAAGGCGGCGATATCTGTCCTGTGGCCACAATTCCCTTTTTTAAACAGGATCCTTGCAACCGCCATGTGACTCAAATATGTCATGTACTCTCCACAGATATTTCAGGTACCGCGTGCACGCGTGGGCGCGCACGCACACACACACGCACACGCACCATGCATTTGCTTTTCTCTGAAGGAGCAGGCTCAGCTGACAGGACGTGTGTCAAGAAGTCCCCTCCGTGTCTTGTCTTTATACTGTTAACGTCTCCATGTACACGATGGCGGTCCTGCAGCGATGGCCGCGGACGTTCCGAAAGCCGCCTCTTCCGAAGGCGGAGCGCAGGGAGGGCGGGCGGCTCCCGGCACCGAGGGCTGTTGGGGTGCCCCCGATGCTCTGAGGGAGCTGTGCATGCGGCCGTGCCCCCGGAAGCCGGTGTCTCCTCCTCCCAAGTGCCCCCGCCAGCCCCACGCCCATCTCCCCGCAGGTTGTGGTGTCCCGCGGAGCAGACTTCCCACTGTTCCCTTCTGCGCTCGAGCAGGCGAAGGCTCTGGACACAGAACCCATCCGCTCCCCGGGGACTGCTGCGACCGTCACCGCGTCTTGTCAGAATAACTGCCTTTTTCCAGCTCCAGGGGCGGCGGGGTGGGAGGTGCGGGGGCTCCGAGGCCGGCTTCCCGGGTTCCAGCTGCAGGGCTGCCCCTCGCCGGCTGGGTGCCGTTAGGGGGTGGGGGCGGGACCTCCCTGGGCCTCCGTGCCCCCGTCGGTACCACGGGAGCCCAGCCTGGCACCACGGGGAGGAGTCCAGCCGTGGCGGGCTCCTGTGCCTGGGCAGGGCGGGCTGCCGAGGGAGCGTCCTGCTCTGTGGATGGCATTGTCGACGTAAGAAACACCTAGATCTGCCGAGCACGGCAGGAGCTTCTTTGAGCCAAACTGGCGATATGGCCAGGAAACTGAAGTCCTAGCAGCTCCAGAGGAGGGCTGTCACGGCTTATTTTATTCGCTTCAGCTTCCACGTAGGAGGCGCAGGGGGGTGGACGTGGCAGTCCATCGGTGGCAGGTGAAGGGGCGGGAGGCAGCAGCACGGGCGGGGGCGAGCTCTGGGACTAGCCCCGCAGGCCCCCCGAGGACACGTCCCTCTCTGCGCTGGTGTGCAGGCGTGCAGGAGAGGAGCGTCAGCAAATGGCGATGGTATTCGGGAGACGAGAGAGCAGTGAGGGGTTCTGTGGCCTCGCGCTCTGGTGCCGGAGGCTGTGCCCCGCGCGGCCGGGAGAAGAAGAGTACTCTGACATTTTTTTACAGGTACGTTCTCTAGGCGCACACGCCCTTTCGCAGGGAAAGGCCGGCCCCGGTCAAGGAAGCGACAGGCCGAGGGTGAGAGTGCCTGCTGCTGGCTAGGGACGCTCCGGGCGGACCATCCTCCGCGGTGGCCTTGGTCTCAGTGCGTAGGGCCCGCCACGCTGGCCTCCCCGAGCTCGTCAGGTTAGCCCGCGGCCCCTTCTCCGCCCGCACGCACCATCAGGAGGGACAGTCGACTCGCCCGGCACAGCACGTGCCTGAGCCCCGGTTCTAAACCGTCCGCATCACAGAGGCCTCAGTGAGCGCTAAAGGCCAAGGAGCCCCGAAATCCGTGAGAGCACGTTGGTCCCCCCCGCCCGCCCCGCCCCCCTCCATCCCTGCGGATCCGGCCCACGGGAAAGGCCCGCTGGGTTGGCTTCCGTTTCGATGCATCTTTCGCTGGCTTCGTGATAACCCACGAAGAGGCTTCTCCGAGAGCGGCGGGCTCGGTGGTCCCATTGTTGCATCCTCATCCCCACGCTTTTGGAGGGGGCCGGTGAGCCACCCTCGGCGCTGGTCCCCAGGAGCAGGCTGCCTGGGCCCCCAGGGCCGGTCGCTGTGACAGGAAGCGTGTTCGTGCTCCGTGGGAGGCTGTGTGTGTCCGTTGCTGAAACCCAGCCGTTGACCATAACGCTTGTCCAGCGGCCCTGGAGAGAGGGCACTTAGTCCCGAAGCCCCGAGTGGCCGGCCCTCTCCCGCCCTGGCATCAGGGTGCGCCTTCCGCGGGGCGGCGGCCCCTGCTCCGGCGAGTCTGAAAACGACTGTCCTCTTAAGAGTCACGAGCTCAGCCCGGGGAGGAAGCGGGGGGTCCAGGAGACAAGGCACGCGGGATGGGGGGCCTCGCGGGTGTGCCGCCCTCTGACCGCGCCCTCTGCCCCTGTTTCCTGCAGGAGCGGGAGGAGCAGCCATCTCCTCGCAGCCCATCTGACCCCCCTGTGCCCGGCCCCCTGGCCCAGGCTGAGCAGAGCGTGCAGCCCCCAGGTAAGGACACGCGAACAGGGGTGGGCACCCTGCCGCCCGACGCCAGCTTGTGAGGATGCTGGGCCTTTACAAACTGCCCTCCTTGCGCGTATGAGGAGATGCTAACCTTCCCCCTCCCCCCCCGCCCCCACCCCGGGAGAGCAGCAGAAATGTGCGTGGCTGCGGCACCTTCATAGAGGGCCCTTCGGCGAACCGGGTTCACGGGGTTCCCCGGGGTTGCCCCCACTTCCCCTAGAGGCCACTGGCCGCTGTGGTGACGAGGGGAGCGCCTCCAGGGCGTCCCCCTCCTGGTCCTGGCTGCCTGTGTCTGCACCCAGTCTATGTCTGCCCGTGTCCCCCTGGCAACGTTCTACCCTCCCGTGGTTCCTTCCGTTCCTTCCAGTTAATTCCTGCTGGGGCCCTGTTGGGAAGAGATGAATGACACAGGGTCAAGGGGTAGGACATTGGGACTATTGGCCGCAGACTTTGACGGGGACCGGAGCCCGGAGCCTGGAGCCTGAGGAGGGAGCTGGCAGACCCAAGCCGAGAAAGAACAGGCGAATGAGGGCGGCTGGCTGTTCGAACAATTGGAGAGTTTAAGAGCAAAGAATGGAAGGATTGGGGCTGGCGGGATGAGAATCAGATTTTTTAACATATATTTTTATTGATCTCAGAGCGGACGGGAGAGGGAGGGAGAGAGAGTAACAGCAATGATGAGAGAATCACCAGTTGTCTGCCTCCTGCACGTCCCCCGCTGGGGATCGAGCCCACAACCCGGGCCTGTGCCCTGACTGGGAGTCCCACTGAGCCTGGTTCATAGGTCGGCGCTCAACCACTGAGCCACGGCCGCCGGGCGAGAAGAATTCGATTGCTTAAATGGCTTAATGAGAAAGAGGGTGGCATTTGGCAGACCCAGGAGCTGGAGCTGCCCAGGCCTCAGAGGGGTTTGCCCAGGTGCTGGGGAGGGCGCCCTCGTCGAAGCGCCCGGGGTTCCGGCCGCGCAGCGTGGGGCTCACCCTCCAGAAGGCTTTCAAGCGAAGTGATGTAAGGGAAACGGTCCCAGTTTGTTGCCATTGGCCTTGAAGCCGAGGAAATTCGTAATTCGTGACATTTCGCTGCTTACAAATGGTCCCGTTTAAACGAAAATCATCTAAGTGTCGGTGTGCGTGTTCGCCCGAAACCCGTGTTCAGACTTTAACCAGAAAGTTAGAGGAAACGATGCTGAGTGAGCTTCCCACGGCTTCTCCACCCGGGCCTCTCCCCTGGGGGTGGGGGAGCTGGGGGCACAGGAGGAGGTCCGGGCCTCGTGGGAGGGCGCTGGCTGTGCCGGGCCGGGTTCCAGAGGTGGGGGGGCGGCGTCTGACCTGTCTTGGCCTGCCGCGTGAACACACCTGAACTCACCTGTCTGCATGTGGTACCCGCTTCCCCGGAGTTCACACCGTGAGCACCCCCACAACAGCCACCTCCTTCCCTCCAGCCTTGCGGACGCCCCCCCCCCCCCCCCACGGCACAGAACGCGGCCAGCCGGCTCGGGCACCGGCCACACGTGTGAGGGCCGGCCGAGAGCAGCATGGCTGGCAGGCAGGCCAGGAGCACGGAGGGCCGGGTTGTGGCGTGTGAGTGGAGGCTGGGGGGCAGCTCCCCGCTTCGGAAGGACCAGTTAGCGCGTGTGAGCCCTCCACAGCCAGGCAGCCCTCCCGGGGCAGCCGCCCCGCCGCCCCTGCACCTCTGACCCCAGACCAGCGCCCCACCCCAACGAGTCTGCGACCCTGTCCCAGCACGGGCAGCCGCCGCCTCCTGAGGGCCACGGCAAGCCCGAGAGTGTGTCCTGCTCGGGGCACGGCGCCAGCGTCACGTCTGTAGAAGAGGAGCGGAAACCAGGAGGCGCGTGGGAAGAGAGGAGGCAAGACCAGTGGTGTGAGAAAGGTGCGTGGAGACCGGGCACGGGCTGCGTCCCCGTTGGCATTTGAAAACGCCTTCTGAAGAGGACCCGAGCCGGAGCCTGCTTTGCTGCAGCGAGGAGGGCGGGGGGCCGGAAGGGGTGCCTGTGGGGAAGTGGCCCGCGCCGAAGAGGCACTGACCCCACACTCCGCTCCAAGGACTGAAAAGGAAGGGAAAGGCGGGTCCCCTGCTCAGAGCATTCGGCACGATTCCAGGACACGGAGACAGATGATCTGAAGGAGAGGCCCGGTGGCCACCCGGCAGGGCCTCCGGGCGGAGGGAGAGCGGACTTGGGGCCGGGGGGAGGGCGGGACTCTCAGGTGCAGGGTGAATGGCTCACCCGGGCTCGATGCCCACCGCGCGAGGAGCCACATTGAGAAACGCGGTCCTGGAAGTCCTCGCCGGCGGAGTTACTCGTACTAGACGTTGCGCTTAGGAAGGGAAGCGGGCGTGTGCCGAGGGAGGGCCGTGCGGGCGTTCGGGGCGGTGTGCAACCTAAACGTGAGCTTCGGCTAGAACTCGGGGTGACCGGACCTTGGGGACGTACGCGTGTCTTTCGAGAGGGCGGTTGGTTCCGTGGGTGGTGAAGTCCTAGCAGGACCCAGTGAGGAGGAGATCATCAAGTCTCTCGGTCCTGCATCGGGGGGGTGGGGGGGGGAGTGTGCTTTGCTTGCTTATGTGTTTGAAGGTGCAGGGTGCACCCAAAACAGGGTCTGTGACCATGAAGAACATGCGTGTCACCTCTAGCCTCCAGCCTCGCAGGAAAAGAGAAGGGAACCCCTATTGAACAGAAACAGCTAATAGCATCCAGCAGCAAAGGAGGAAAAATGAGATGTGGGGAAAGGGGCAAGTGAGATGCTCAGAAGGGTCCCAGGGAGCCTGGAGCGGACAGCCAGAAGGACGACCGCTACCTGGAACCCGCACCCCACACGGGCTCTGATGCTGTCGTGAGATCTGTGCCGCTCTCCAAAGGCTTGGCCGTCGACGGACAGTGGCGCTAAGCGTGAGGCAACCGTTCCACACGCGCCCCGGTCTTGGGCCCGGTGCGATCACGCCGAGGTCCACAGGAAGCGCGCAGGGCGCCGGCAGACACTGGAGCACACACCCGCACTCACGCTTGGGCTGGAGAGGACCTCGCCCTGGAGAGCGGTTCCTGGGACAGGCGCGGGGTGGGGCGGCACCCTGGGAAGTCGCGCCCTGCTTGTTACGGAGCTACTCCAGACGGTGTGTCTGCGCTTTCAGAGAGGGGAAACGGAAATGAGGAGAACAGATGTTGAGAGACTCTGGCGGGGGGTGGGGGGGTGGGGGGGAGGAATTACAAGGATGAAGGTCAGAAATTACGGAGACGGCAGAGGCAGTACCGACAGGAACCCACTCGGGAGCCAGTCTTGTAAAACCTCGTAGGATGCCGTGCCTCGGGCACAGAGGGACGCGGGCAGGAAGGAGGACCGGGAAACCACAGGCGGAGCGCACCCGGGAGGCCCAGCCTCGAGACGCCGCAGCCGCCCGCGAACAACGCGGGGCCCATAGCTGTGAAAATCGGAGGGAGTGGCCGACGCGTTGCAAAGAGACAGAAACAGCCTCGTGCCCGACACCAAGTTCAGCGCTCGGGTCTCCTCCACCGGACACTTGGGACGCGTGGCGGCACTGGACGAAGATGCGGGGCTGCTCCCCCGCCCGGATTCCGAGCATCGTCCGGTGCCCACGACAGACCCTCGTGGTGCGCCGGCTCGGAGGGAGAGCTGCCACTCCTGCCAGGGGCCTGACGTGCAGAAGAGGAGCCTCCGGCGACTGTCCTCCCCCCCTCCCCCGGGCAGGGAGGGCTCAGTGCCCGCGGTAGGAGCCCTTCGCAGCGCCAGCGGCTCACTCGTGGCACAGCGCCCGGGAGGCACGCGCTTTCCTGGGGAAGGGGCACGTTTGCTGGTGGCTCTTGAGAGTTCCTTACCAGTGCTTCTTAGGAGGGCAAAACTACGCACGACGTCAAACGGACCACGCTACGCGTGCCGCGAGGGTGTCCGTTCTGTGCAGTGCGGGGCCCGGGCACCCGTGTCTGGTTTGAGAACGTCTTTATCGCCCCAGCCGGAAACGCCATACACCCCGCCCGCAGGAACCCCGCTGCTGGCACCTGCCCCCGCCTCCAAACCCGCCTGTTCCCGCTCCTTACCCATGGCGCTGGAATCCCACGTGGGTCCCTTTGTGCCTGGCTTGTTTTCATGGAGCCCGCGTTTCCGGGGCTCATCCTGGTGGCAGGAGGGGGCAGGGGTTCGCCCTTTGATGGCTGGGCGTCGCCCGCCGCACGTATAGACCGCACGCGGCCTCTCCAGCCGGCTGCCAGCCAGCCCCGGGGTTGCCGCCTCCTTTTGGCTCCAGTGGAGAACGCCGCTGTGAGCGTGGGGGTGCAGCCTAGTGGGGGCACACCCCTGCTCCCCATTCCTGGGTGCCTGTATCATCCTTGGGACTGGAGTTGCCTGATGACGGCCATCCCGTGTGGCCTTTCCTCGACAGTGCTTTTGCGATGTGGCGTCTCAGAGAATCGTTATTTCTGGTTTTGTTTTTACTTCTTGTTTTGGTAACTCCTCACCCGAGGGCCTTTTTTCCATTGATTTTTTTTTAGAGAGCGTGGAAGCGGGGGAGAGAGAGAAACATCGATGTGAGAGACACATCGATTGGTTGCCTCCCACACGCGCCCCAACTAGGGACGGGGATCGAGCCTGCAACCAAGGTACATGCCCTTGACCGGGATCGAACCCAGGACCCTTCCGTCCACAGGCCGGGCTCTAGCTACTGAGCCACACCAGCGAGGGCGAGAATTGTGGTTTTTACACCAGTTGTTTCTGAGGGTTGCTCTTGCTTGACGCAGACACAGGAGGTGCACAGGGAGCCGAGGGCGGCGTAGGTCCAGCCACAGGAGTCGCTGTGGTCTGCCCGTGGGTTCCCCGTGACTGGGTCCCGCGTGGAGTTCGCCTCTCAGAGCAGCTCCCGCGCTGCCCTGGCTCGGGCACACCCAGCTGCGGCACTGACCCGGGCCCAGGCCCCTGCCGGACCCGGGTGTCCACAGCCCTGGCCAGCGCCCCAGCTTTTGTCTCTCCTCTGGGTCTGTAAGCCACAGGGGGTTGGTTCTGAGCATGTAGTCGTCACGTGCAGAACTATGCCGGGCGGCTGCTTTCCTTCCTGTCACCGTGCAGGTGTGGGAAGGCTCCGGGGACCCTCTCGGGAGCCCCGCAGCGTCTCCTGGGCCAGTCACGTGGAAAGGAAAGACTAAAGCGGAAAGACCCAATGAACAGAGGAGGAGAGGAGGTCGAGGAGTGCAATTGGTCCCCATTCTTCCCTCCCGGCACCGTCTGAGTGTCCTGGGATGTGGGTGGCAGCCAGGCCCCGGGCCAGCCACCCTACCGGTCCCTCCGTTCTAGCAGCGAGCGCCTGGGGACCGTGGGCGACTCAGTGACCACTCGCCGCCCAGACTGCCCTGTGTGTGCCTTCTCGCACAGCCCTTGTGCAAAGCCGAGCCCGTGAGGACGGGGAGGACTCGGTGTCCTCGCTGAGGCCGCCTGCACGCCTTCTCTCTCTGTGCTTACTGCTCTGAGCTGCAGGTCGGGAAACCGAGGCAGGGAGGCTCGGCGACGGCTCGGGAGCCACGGCGAGGTGGCGCGGGGGAGCGTTGGAGTCGAAGCCACGCTCCCAGCCGCGCCGCAGCGGTGATTAGGGAAACGCCTCGCCGGCCCATGTGTAAGTCACCCTGGGAGTGTGACTTTGTGGGTCACATGTGTCCCTTTCCCCAGAGATCACGCATTCCCCCAGGGCAAGGACTACGTCTCACTTCCCCTGCCGGTTCCGCGCTGCTGCCTTCTCCACCATCGTATTTAATGGATGATTGTTTAATGAATTCCTGAACTCACAGGTCGTAAATACACCTGAGGGTTCAGAAAGGTCCTGCCTCTCCCCCGGTCCCCCCCCCAATCCCCCCCCCCCCCGTGGGAGGTTCTGATGATTCCAGGTGAGCAATGATGAAGACTAGACCGGCTGGCTACAGCCTTCCCTTCCCACGGTGCCACTTCGGGGGCGTCAGGAAGGTTTGGGGGGCGGATGGCAAAGGGGAGGAGGCCGTGGACTCCATGTGACACGGTGGCTTCCACACATTCCCGCGTTGGCCACGCTGACGCCGAGGTCCCCCCCGTGGTCGTCGGCTTCGTCTTAACCTGTGTCAGCCGTTGAGAATAGCTCAGGTTGGAGAAAGAGAGATATCCCGTGATCGCCCTCATTTGTGGGATGTAACGAACAACATACGCTAATGAACAAAAACGGAGCCACCGGAACAAATCACTCTGGAACAGTGGTCGCCAGCCGGTAGTCCGCGGACCATTGGTGGTCGTGAGGTCTGAAATGTTGGCGACCGCCCTTTTAGAATACAATAGGAGTAATCCTGTTATTTGCTAGATTCTTAATATTTCCTACAACTTTTATGGTACTATACTGTGCTAGTACAGTTTTGCTAACATTATTCAAAATCTTGTTTCTTGAAATACTAATGTTTATTGCATATAGTGTTATTATACTTAAAATCATTTTTCTTGAAATATTAAACAAAATAGAATAGCTCAGCCTTTTACCCACTGCGCACACACACGCATACCCACACACGTGCACACGCATACACACACTCAGGTGCACACACGTACGTGCATACACATACATGCACTCAGGTGCACACATATACGTGCACACATGTATGCACGCACGCACTCAGGTGCACACAAATGCACGCACGCACACACTCAGGTGCACACACATGCACACACACGCGGGCACTCTGCCCTCTGACTGCCCTTTCCTCGTAGTGCGGCCGTGCTGGCTCCGGAGCGAAGGCCCTTTTCCTCCAGCCGTCCCCACCCAGAGTCTTTCCTCCCTTTCGACTCCTCACACCTTCAGTGGCTCAGCCTGAGCTTCGGGGCGTCGGGACCGCAGGTCCCCTGTCCTTGTGAGCAGCCACGTAGGGGGGTCCCTATGGTCCCCTCCCCTGACCTAGACCGAGGTTCCCTTTCTACCTGCTGTCCCCTCCTGCCCACTTGTCAGGCCTTTGTCCTCTGATGAGGAGGGGGACAGAAAGGGCCTCCCCCGTGCGAGGCGAGCCGGACCCCAGCCCTTCCCGGGCCTCACGCAGAGCAGAACTGAAGAGCCCCCTCGTCACCTGTGGAATTTCTCAGGTCTCGCTCTGTGGGCCTCCGCCTCCCCGCCACCCCCCCTCCCCCCACCGGCTCCCACAGGTTCCCTTTCAGCAGATAATGGGGCTCCTGGGTGTTGGGTCTCCTGAGCTGCGGGGTGCTCGCCGGTCAGAGGAGGGCTCCATCCCGAGAGCCCGCCTTCCTGGCCTGTTGGCTTTTCATCCCCTTGCGCTGCTGTTTTCCTTGTTTCCTTCGCTCGTTCTTCCAGCCAATACCTGTCAGTTGCTTGTCTAGGCCAGTGGTCGGCAAACTGCGGCAAGGCTCGCGAGCCGCGGTTTGCTGCTCTGTTGACTAATGACTTTGCCAACCACTGGCCTAGGCGACACCAAATCCGGGGGACGCGGCACTTTTTTAATTTATTGGATCTTCTTGTCCAAGGACGCCTAAATGCCTTGGAAAATGCCAGGGGTACAATTTAGATAGAATTCGTGATTAAAAAATCACCGATGAAGGGCTCTGTTTCCCTTGGGTAGAAAAACCAGGATTTGCTCTCTCCGAAAAGCAAATAAGGTGTTTTCCCCTAAATTTACTTTTTTTAAGCTACCGTTAGCCAGTCGTTTCCGGTACAGTCTTTGGAATGCGTTGTGTTTCTGGGGCCATTTTAGCCTCTGTTCCCAAAGGAAGATGCGCCCTGCTCGGGGAGCCCGGCGTCCGAGGCCAGGGTTGGGGGAGAGACGGCTCTCAGCGGCGTGAGGCAAGGTTCCATGGCACGGCCGCCGCGGGGGAGGGGAGGGGGGGGGGTGGGGGGGTGTGCAAGGCAGTTCCTGCTCACGGCGCTCCCTCCGCGTCATGTGCGGCTCGGCTCCCTTGGAGAGGTGCCTGTGCAGGGAGGGAGCCCTCCCAGTGGAGGTGGCCCAGGAGGCGCTGCCCGCCCTGCTTCCGGGGCTCAGATCCTGCCACCTCGGGGACGCCCGCCCGGAAGGCCTGCGTCGGGCGGGCGGGCGGGCGGGCGGGCCGCGGGCACAGGTCTGGCCTGCGAGGTGCTGCTTCCTGCACGGGGCCGCCCGTGCCCGCGCAGCCTCCTTCCTGGCCGCCGGCCATCCCTTGTTGGAAGGAGACAGTCTGGCATTGATTCACCCCGTGGCCCGCGTGTAACCTGCCCGGCGGGCTTTCTCCGAGGAGCCCCAGGATTGGCGACTCAGCAGGCTCCGGAGGTTTGGGAACGCTGCCTGGCCGTCTGACTTTTTGGAAAATTCTGCAGCCTGATTTATGGAGGCGGGTGACTCCGTTTTCCACGTAGTGCCACGGCTGCTCACGGGGCTCCCACTGGGTGCCAGGCGTGGGGTTAGGCGATGCGGCGGAGGCCAGGACGCCCAGCTCCGGCCGCCTGGACACGCAGGCTTAGTGAGGAAACAGTAAAGAAAACTCCAATGAGAATGTGAGGAGGAAGGGGTCTGGGCCGGGGGAGCGGCAGCCCTGGGTCTGACTCGGCTCCCCGCTGGGGCTGGGCGCCTCCCTTTCTGCTGGGAGCCTACGGCCTGCCCACGTGGCTGTTTCGCGAGGAAGGTTAGGAACGGCTCCAGCCGGAGGGGGCTTGGCGCGGCCCGGTGCTCGTGACGGGCAGGACGTGGCGGCTGTGGTTCAGCCTGGCCGATGAGCACAGCGCTAACCCAGAGAGGAGCCAACGCAGACACCCACCCAGCTCATGCTCCTCCCGGGGCCCTCCCTGTGGGCGCCCCCAGGATTCAGGTTCACCAGCTCCAGGTCCAGGATGGGGCCTGGGGGCCCCCCTCCTCCTGGGCCATGAGTCAGAAGGTCCCGTTGGTGCACACACGGGCTGTTGTTTCTCCTCGGGGAGAAGGAACCACGAGAACCCTAAGCCCTGCTTGGGAGCGTTGTACGTTTCTTGCTTGGACCCCGAAGATGGGCATTCAAAGTGAGTTTAGGAGAGTCCCGGGAACCTACCCCCGCCCAGGTGATCCCGCCCCTCAGCCAGGCTCCTGCAGGGCAGGGCACACGCAGCGCCCAGCCCCCAGCCCGGCCCGAGCACCCTGCGCCCCAGGCCAGCCCTGCTCCCCAGCACATCCTGGAGAGCCAGCCCCTCTCCCGGGCGCCTCGCTTCTGGGAGACGTGCCATTTCTTGGATCAGCCTGGAGCACCCTGCTGGAACGCCTCTCTCCACCCCGAGGAGGCTTTGCAGGCCAGGCCTCTGCACGCTGCCTGCCCTCTACCTGCCCGCCCTCCCGTGAGCAGGCCGTCCCGGACCCCGCGGCCAGGCACTGCTCACAGCCCTCTGGGGCGCTGCGCTAACCCACCCGCTCTCCTCCTCTGGAGACACACTCCCCTCACTGCTCGTCCCAGCCTCTTGGAGAGGGAGCCCCTTCCCGGGAGGAGCCCCCTGCTTCCTGCAGGCGGTCTCCCAGGAGTGGCCGCTGAACTGGAGCCGGGAATTATTTTTCCAGATGTGGTGGGAGCCGATGCAGAGCCTTCCCCGTGAATTCATTTTCGGCTCTGCAGTCCCCTCGCAGCCCGTGGCCCAAGCCCACAGCGGTGGGCGGGGGGGGGAGGGGGGGGCGGTGTCTCTTTTTGGGTGTCCACAGGGCCTGGACCCGTGTCACCCACGCCCTTGGTGCTCCGTGACCATCTGCCGAGCGCAGAAAAACATGGGCTACGTGCACGGATTTCACGTGTCTGGAGTTACTGTCGAGGGATCCCGGGGTGTCTCACACTGAACGGGGTCACACAGATGCCCTGGTGTCTGACTGCCCCCCCCCAGAAGGTGGTTGTGGAGAACGTGGTGCAGGCAGGTGGCCCCGGGGCCGTGCCCTAGATCTGTCCTCCTCGGCCCCAGGCTGTTAGACGGGCGCGGGTCAGACCCCTGGAAGGTGAGCACCTTCCAGGGCGACACGTGTGGACAGGGGCTCCTGTCCACGGGCCGTGTCCTAGAGCTCCAGGGACCGCAGCCAGAGGCTGAGAAAGAACAGGCCACCGCAGGGGCGGGGCCGGGGCGCTCTCGGCGCCCTGCCCCCTCCGAGCGAGGCTCTGAGCGTGGGTTTCTGTTCTTTCTCCCTCTGATTACCCCTGAGAGCAGGAGCAGAGATTGCGCGGGCCTGCACTGTGTCACGTCAGCAGTGCTCGGGCCCCCGGGGTCCGGGCCCGCGGCCCTCACTCCTGGGAATGGCAAGGCCTGAGCTGCGGGTGACCCCCGGGGCAGGACGCAGGTCGTAAAAGACCTGGAGGAAGCTGAGGGGGCCTCCGGGGGCTTCCTGCGACCACGCGGCGGCAGGAAAACGAATACTCCTTGGTGCTCACGTTCCCTGGCCGTCACAGCGGGGCTTGAATTTCCGTGACGGGAAGCACCAGGGGCATGGCGGCCTTCCTGATTTACCTGCCTGCGTATTGACTTTGGATAGGATTACCCTCGAGTTCCCTAAAACGTAGATTTAGACCGTAAATCGCACTGAACCAAAGTCCAGGGCGATTAATTATTATCTCGCCTCTCGCTGTGTGCTCTGCGGTCCAGGTAGACCTGTCTGGCTGCCAGGGCGTCTGCCCCGGACTTTGTGACGCCCCCCTGGCCTCCCAGGGCGCAGTCTTCGGAGCTGCCACCGAGCCGGGCTCTAAGAACCAGGCATTTGTCCGCAGGGGAGACGGCGGCCCCCTCCCCAGGGGCCCCTGCAGCCAGCACTCCGCCCACTTCCCGCCTCCGCCCCTGGCCGCCCCGGGGAAGCGGTGAGCGCAGACGACACAGACCTGCTGTGTTTCTATAGGTTCTGCCCCTCTGGCCTCCCCCAGCGGCGGCGTGGCACGAGGCAGCATGGACCGAGTACCCAGCATAAGAGATGAACGCGAGGGCCCGTGCCTGGGCTGTAGGTTTGATCCTCGGCCCCCATTCGGGGTACGTGAGGGAGGCAACCAATCCCTGTGTGCCCCTCTCACATCAGTGCTTCTCTTTCTCTCTCCTTCTCGCTCCCCTCTCCCTCCCACTCTTTCTAAAAATCAATGGAAAAATATCCTCGGCTGAGGATTAACAGCAACAGAAACGAATGAGTAATGTTCCATTGCCCGGACGGGCCGTGTTTTGCTTCGTCCCTCGGTGGACAGTAGGCTGCTTTCACCCCTTGGCGGTTATGCTATATGAATTATGAATCATGCTGCTGTGAACACGGGTTTACAGATATCTCTTTGAATCCTAGCTTTTAATTTTGTGTGTGTGGGGGGGGGGGGGCGTGCGGAGGCGGGGGATAGGTGGTAAAAGCCTATTTTTACTTTTCAAAAATGGCTCAGTGGAAGAAATGCCCAATTCACCCTTACTTTCTGGGTCTCGCGATTGAAGACGGTCATCGTTGCATACAAAGCCACCGCAGTTTTGTTGCTTCTTTATGTCCCAACAGCTCTACGTGGGAAAGACTTGAGTCCATGTGAGGGGGGTTCGTGAGCGTGGAAGGTGAATGGTGTGCCAGAAAGGCATTTCAGTTGACGGTGGAGTTACAGCTGCACAAGGTTTTACTGGCTTAGAGGTCAACAAAAATAGCTCACCAGCCGAACATGATCCCGGCTGAAAATACTTGTGCAGGCTGGACGCACGGTGCGTGTCCGGATGGAGACGTGGAAGAGCTTTGGCATTCGCGCATGCGTTCAGGAATCACCGGGTACAGTGCCATACAGAACAGTCCCCCTTCCTTTATACTGGTCCAGTCCTCTGTCCCCCAGGTGTGGGGGGTGGGGGTTCCCCTGCTCAGCAACCCCCCCACCGCCGGCTGGGTGCCCCACGGTTCCTTTGAGCTCTGGCATGACCCAGGCCTGGTTCCGTCATGTGCTGGGTCAGTCCCCACTGCTCAGGAACATACCTCCCTCGGTCAGCAGTCTGTTAGGAAATGGCTCTCGTGTGCATAAACTCAGGTGGCGGGGGGGGCGAGGAGGGGGCTCGAGTGACAGGAGGCTCCTTTGACGTTGATGAAATGGCTGCGTTGTTTCAGGAACAACCGCAGGCCGAGTATTACGAGGAAGTTGCCAGGTCCAGGGGCCTGGCGCCGTGGAGGGAGGTTATATATATATATTACTTCCTCACAAGCGCCTTCTAGTCCCTCCTCCTCGGGGGCAGGTCTGCTTACTTGTCACCCGTGGGGGTTTAGCTGTGTAAGCAAGCCCACCCACCCGCCTGCCAAGTGAGAGTGTGCCTGGGGCAGAAGATGGGACGACCCGGGAGACACGGCCTGGGAGGGACGCCGGGAGGGTCCCTGCAGGGCCCACAGCTCCCGTGTGTCCTGAACACACCATGCAGGGAGCCCTTCTCCGGGGGCCAGACGCATGGCGTGCAATGGCCCCAGTGGGTGTCAGCACTGCTGTCTAGTTAGAGCGGGCACTGGGCAAGGCTGCAGACTCAGCAGGTGTCGCGCGGGGTGAGGTGGGCCTCGGCCTGGCTGGGCGCGGCCTCTGCCTGGCTCCGTCCGTCGGTGGAAGAGACTCACCCAGGATAGCTCATGAGCCAACCCAGAGCTATTTTCGCTGCCTGCCCATCCCTCAGAGAGCCGGCGGCCTCGGTGTGCTGAGGACAGTGAGGCGCGATGCACTTGGGAGCTGAGGTCAGATGAGCTGCTCAGTTAGATATTTGGGACAAAAGTCGACAGCCCGTTTTAGGTCGGCCTATTCCAGGAAGGAGGGGAGCTATAAATAACTCCACTCACCACCGTGTGGTGTGACCCATATTTGTGCGGTCAATACACCCTTAGAAACGTGTGTGGAGGGTGAGCAGTGAACAGACAGCGTTCCCCTAACGCCCAATTATTTGATTCTCCCACTCAAATGCGAGTGATTATCGATCCTCACGGGCTCGTGCGGGGCCACCACCGTGAGACGCACCCTCGCCGCCCACGGGTCAGCCCACGGAGTGTGAGCCCGTGGAAGGTCTTGCAAGAAGTGAATGCCACGTGGGAGTATCGTAGAGCGGGAACAGCGTAAAGATGACGGAGAAATATGGTCTGTGGAACCGAGTCTTGAAAACCCCAGTCTGGACGATGCCACTCCCAGTCCCCCACAGAACGTAACAAAGTTTAAAGAAAACCAGAGAATCACGCATGCTTTCATCATCTCAAAACATACCACGCTAACGGGCCCACGGGGGTTTTAGATTCTTTAAAAAGGGTTATTTTCGCTCTAAGGAGCAACACGGAGGCCCGTGTGAAACATGCCAACACGGTGGTGAGTTTGAGTTACGGCGCCCGTCACCCACGCAGTGCGCAGTGTCGGTGGCCTGGCCGGGCTCGCGATGCCCGCTCCGTGCCGAAGGGGACAGCGGTGTGGGAACCGCTTCGGCGGGGCGCCGCGGCGCTCGCTGCGGGAGCGCCTGTGCTGGGTTCCCACTCTGGCGTCCGGCTCACTTTTTTTTGGCTCACTTTTTTTTGATATTTACTTTGCACAACGTCAGAATTACTCCGAGCTCTGGGAAGCCCGAGTGACCCGCTTGGCCGAGAGGGGAGCAGAGGGGAGGACGGGAGACGGGGCCGCCGCACGCGGTGGGTGCAGCCCCGGGCGCTCAGAAGCACCGGGGGAATAAGTGGGACTCCACCCGCGGGAACCGGGCTTTTCTTCTTGGGAGAAATCGGTCAGCCAGCGCCTGTCGGACCCCCGCCCCCACCCCGGCCGGGGACAGCAATGAAAACGGCCTTGGCGTCCGGCCGGCTTTCTCCTGTGTGTAAGCAGGCGTGGCGTGGCCGTGGCGTGCCACCGGGTGCGCATGGAAGGCACTCCATGACGACGGCGAGCTGTGCCCACCTCATTGGTGCTGGAGAGGCCGGTTAGGACGGAAAGCTGAGTTGTCGGCAGTGGGAGTCAGGGCGCAGGGCCGAGTGGGGTGACGGAGCTCCCGTACAGCCGTGGCTCGTCGGCTGAACGTGAGCGGAGAGCATGAGTTGGCTTTACGTTCCAGACCTTTCCTGGGGCCCCTGACCTGCGAACTTCAGTGTAACTTGTCCCTTTGCTCGTGAGAGGAACCCCGCTCGGAGGTCTCAGTGTCTATGCGAGGTGTTTGGTCCCAGTTTGCGGCTGGCTCTCAGGGGCTCAGCCATCAGGCACGAGTTGCTTCCTCGGTTTACAGATGGCAACTCGTCTCGGGCCACACGCACGCACACACACGCCTGCAGGGACAAGGGGACCGTGGGTGGGTGCCCCGTCCCTCCAAGGTCCTGGGCTTCTGTCACCCCCTCTTCCCCACTTACCCTCCGCCCCCGCCCGCCCTGCCCCCAGGCCTCAGGGCAAGAGCTCTGCCTGCTGACTTGGGTGTCCTCCCATGTGATGCATTAAATATTAATGCTGTGGTAATTATTAATTATTAATTCAGCACTTTTGCCCTCTTAATATCTGGCCACGGGATTAATATTTGACTGCGCATAACCTGACCTATAGCAACGCCGTCGTCTCCCCTCACGGGCCCGGGAATGCTGGGCCCACGAGCTGGCTTCACCGAGTCAGACTCTGGGTCCCCCCCTTGCAGCCCGGAGCTCCGGCCCCCCGGCCCCTCCTCACAGCACGGGCACGGGGCCTCTGTGCTCGGTGTCAGCAGCCCCTGCACCAGCCAGGCCTCCCGCTGTCCGTGCCGTCTGTCCCCTCCCGTCCCTCTGTCTGTCCTCCTCGGGGGCCTGCGTGTGACCTGCCAGAAGCCGCCCAGGCAGGCGTCGGCCTGTGCCTTTGGTCCTGCCTCGCTGTGCCCTTGCACCTGAGACTTCTGTGTTGGGAGCAGGAGACAGGAGGGCCCAGGGTTCTGGAGAGTTCTGTGAGCTCATTCCTTGAGCACGCACCTGGGGAGCTCCAACTGGGAGCTGCCAAACTTGTTTTCCAGTCCCAGGCCTGCCCCGTAGCGCGCGTGTGATCTTGGCAGGCGGCTCAGTTCCTCCGGGCCTGTTCCGCGGCCGGGGCGCCCGGTTAATAGTCACCTTTAGGGCGCGCTGAGGGAATGGATGGGCGAGAGCTAATAAATAACGTGCTCCAGTGTTTGCTGTGCGCCGGGCTCTGCGACGGAGCAGATAATCACTAACCCGCTGCTCAGGCCCCCTCCCCCCCCCCCCCCGCAGGTGCCTTTGTTCGCCCCAGTGGGAAAACAGACACCGGGGCCCGGGCCAGGGCTGGGTCAGCCGCCCCCAGCACGTGACCCCGCTGCTCTGCGACCCGCCAGTGCTGAGCGGTCGCCTTTGGGAGGCGGAGGGTCTTGCTGTCATGAGCTCCGGGCCCCTTGTTTGTTAAGTGGGTGTCACATGGGGCTGTTAGGGGAACAAATGAGACCGAATACGTGACCAGCAATGCGCTGCCTCGGAGTCACCCTCAGCTGTTATTTACCAAGTTGTTAAAAAGTGACAGATCTGGGAAACACAGAAAAATGGGGTCCGTGTTATTACAGCGGATTGGGTTACAGTGAGCGAAACGAACTCAGGCGGGAGCACAATTATTCCACGGCTGTCGGCATGTTGGACAGAGCTGCCAGCAGGAGCACCCAGGCATGCACAGCTGCCCGAGCCCGACTTCCATCCCAGATCCGGCTCCCTCCCTTCCCCGGCCCTTCCTCCATCTCAGGGTGTGCTGGGTCACCTCCCTCACCATGGATTAGCCAGGTTCTCCAGAGAGACCGAAGCAATGGGGTGTGCATTGGTAACACACATGTACCACATACACAATGGTACATGTGTGTGCGGGGGCGGGGGGGGCGGGTATTTAAGGAACTGGCTCACATGGCTGTGGAGTTGCAAATCCAAAAGCTGTAGGATGGGCCGGCAGCCTGGAGAGCCGCGAAGGAGTGGCAGGGAAGGCAAAAGGCAGAGTTGCCTCGTGCTGAGGGGACATCGGTCTTTTCTCTTAAGGCCGTCCACTGATGAGAGGAGGCCCACCCACATGGCGCAGGCCATCGGCTTCCCTCGGTCGCCTGATTCCTGAAATGCGGCCTCGCAGCATGGCTAGAACCGGTGCCTTTGACCCATACCTCGGTCCGTGTTCTAGCCACGTTGGCACATAACGGGGCACCGGAGTCTCCACGTGCACACCTCTGTCTGGAATGCCATTCTCGGGCATTCGCCGTGGAGTCGTGTGCGCCGTCCTTGCTTCTCTCTCTGCGTCGGCCACAGGCTCTCTCCCGAGAAGACTTCTTCTGGCTCTCAGGCCGTGTCAAGGGCCGAGGAGGGGCAGCTGGGGGTGCCCGGCCACACAGTGAGCCTCTCTGCCATGGCTCTGACCACCAGGTAGCCCTCTCGGTGGCTCTCGTGGGCCAGGGCTAGTGTCCTCGTTGGTGTTGCTGTTCCCATCTTGACCGCTTGGTTTTCAGGGAAGGGGGAATCCTGACCGGCCTACTTCGGGCTCCGTGTCCACTTAGGGTCTGGCCAGCTGGACCAGGGTGGTGGGCCCAGAGGCCGGGATCATGGGGTCATGCTGGGCAACTATGGCTGAGTGTGGCCCACCCACCCCGATGGGTATGCGCGCTGAGCAGATGAAAGGTGTCTCCTGTACAGGCCGGTAGAAGTGAAGTTGGACTATGATTATTGAATTGCCTCTGGAACATCAGTATTCATAAACGTCATAGGCATCGATCCTTCCTGAGACGTATACTTCTCCGTTTTGTCACTGTGTCCCCAAATGATGGTTTTCCATGCTTGGAACCCGGTCGCTAAGGTGCACATTTGGGTGTGACCCCCTCACTGCTACTAACGCTTCTTTTCCACTTTGCCTTTTCAATGCCCAGAGAATGAGCCTGACCTTGAAGGTCTGGTGAATGATATGAATACATCCTTGGAGAGTCTGTGCCCAGCCAGTAACATGCAGTCCGAGACGGTGCCCCTGCGTCAGAATGGCCAGCACGCCCGTGGCCAGCCGCCACCTTCAGGAGCAAGGCCCGCGGAGCCACAGGCGTCTGCACAGCAGAAGGTGCAGCGCTCCCAGCCCATGCACATCCTGGCCGTCAGGTGGGAGCCCGGGCCTCGCGGGGGTCGCGTGGGGTCAGAGCTGCTGCTCTCCGCTGGTTACGTGGTGATGGGGGGGCCTGGTGAGGCCCACGGGCAGGCACAAGCCTCTTCCCCGTGTGGCGCGACCGCACTGGGCAGGGCTTGGTGCCTGGTTCAGCTTAGATGACATACAGAGCACCTGCTCTGAGCCAGGCACAGGCCTAGGTCGGGGGGATGTCAAGGAAGTCGTCAGAGGAGAATGCTCTGGAAAGAATGAAGTGGCCGGGCAGTCAATGGAGGTATCCAAGGCCTCGCTGCCCAGAGCAGGGGCCAGGACCAGGGGCAGTGGCATCCCCCCGGCGCTTGCCAGAATGGTGCCGCCTCAGACATGTGACGAATGACCCAGGGAGTGAGTGGAGGAGCCTCTGGAAATACTGGGCTGGAGGGAGGGGCTCGGAGGAGAGTTCCTTGCAGCGGACGGTAGGTCTCTGAGGTGGGTGAGTCCAGGAATGGGGGAGAGATTTTGCGAGCAGTGGCGCTGCTCCCCCGTGGCAGGACTCCCTCCCTCTTCCCAGGTGGATGCTATTGCATTGTAGGCACACACCAGATCTCCTTTACCATTCCTCCTAGGACAGACACCAGGGACAGGGTGCCCATGAATGAGCCTTCACCCAGGGCAGACCCCGCATGACTCCACTTCTAGGCGGAACCTCAATAGCCCGGCATAGCAGCAGAGGCGGGGTGGTGGCTGCAGGCACTGGGGGAGGGCGGCCACAGGCACCGGGCCCCCCGCCTGCATGGTGAGAGCGTCCTAGGGACACGGTGTGCGGCAGAGCCCGAGTCGGCAGGACTGTGTTGCACACTGAAAAGGTGGAGTAACGGGTATGAGATCCCAAACCTTCCTTCTGTGAAAGGGTCAGCTGAACGCTTCCTGGGCAGTGCCCGTGCTTCCTGTGCGTGCCCTGCACTTCCTGCAGGTGCCTCCCCCTTTGCGCGCGGGCTTCGGTACAGTGCCGAGCACTTCCTGTGCGTGCCCAGCGCTTCCTGTACGTGCCCCCACCTTGGCTGCCTGCTTCCGGTACACTGCCGGGACACTTCCTGTGCGTGCTCAGAACCTCCTGTGCGTCCCCTGTGCTTCCAGGGGTGCCTATGCTTCCTGTGCGTGCCCTGCATTTCCTGTACGTGCCCCCTCCACTCCCCACCCCCCCAACCCCCCCCCACCCCGCGCGCTTTCGGTACAGTGCCGAGCATTTCCTGTGCTTACCTGTGCTTCCTGTGCGTGCTCCCACTTCCGGTGCTTGCCGCTGCTTTGCGTGCTTTGCGCTTCCTGTGCATGTCCTGCGTTTCCGGTTCTGGTGCGTGCAGGTCACTTCCGGTGTGTAAGTGTGGGGTCCCCGTTTCTCAGGGGTGTAGGTCTCTACAGGTCTATGAGGGGAGTGGCGTGGTGGCCCTCAGAGCCCAGGTGAGGAAACCAAGGCCCGGGATGTGACTCGGCCCTCGGTGGCGCGTGGGGAGCCCGGATGCAAACCCAGGCCAAGGGCCCTGAGCAGCGGAGACGCAGCGAGCAGCGTGCTGGGTCCCGGGCCCAGATCAGGGTCCTCGCTGACTCACTCCAGGAGGTTGTCACGCCCAGGATTGTGGAGGAGTGGAGGGCTTCCCCACCAGGGCCCAGGCGACCGGGCCCTGAGGGAGGAGTGGGCTGCGGTGGAGCAGAGGGCGCGTGTGGGACCCCGCCTGCCTGCTCTGTCTCCCCGCCCTCTCCATCCCCCCCGTGTCTGCTCCATCTCCCTGCACCCTCCACCCCCAGTGTCTGCTCCTTCTCCACGGCCCCCCAGTTTGTCTGCTTGGTCTTCACGCCCCGCCCCCCTGAGTGTCCGCTCCATCTCCAGGACACCTCACCCGGTGTCTGCTCTGTCCCCACGGGCCCTGCTTGTCTGCTTGGTCCCCACGGGCCTCCGGTAGCGGGGGAGGGCTGCCCTCTCTGCACCTCCCACCCTGGGTCTCTCAGCCTTTGTGATGTCCCTTAGCTTAGCTTTGGACGATATTTGTGACCTGCTGTAAAGTCAACTTGTAAACATCATTGATGAAGGTGAAACTCACATAACATGGAAGTAACCACTTTGAAGCTCACAGCCCAGGGATATTCAGTACACTCCCAGCGTGTCCAGGGACCTCGCTCTGGCTCCGGGACATTTCCGTCCTCACAGGAAGTCCACCCGTCAGCAGCGTCCCATCGGCGCTCACAGCCCCGCCACCGCCCTCTGCAGCATTGCTGTGGGGTCATCTAGTCTGGACATTCCACATACGTGGAACCCTATAACATGGGACCTTATGTATCCAGCCTTTTTCATTGAGGATAATGTTTTGTTTGTTTGTTTGTTTTTTAAGATTTTATTTTTAAATTCAGTTTTAGGTTCCTAGCAAAATTCAGAGGAAGATACAGAGATTTCCTGTACACTCCCCTCCCCCATCGTCAACATCCCCACCAGAGGTATTGTCAATATTTGTTATAATCGATGAATCTGCCTTACCACGTCATCATCACCCAAAGTCCCTCTTACCCGTCAGGGTTCCCTGCTGGTGGTGGACGTGCTGTGGGTTTGCACAGATGAATGGCAACATCAATCCATCTCTGAAATATATCACACACAGTATTTTTATGGCCTTAAAACACACAGGATTTTTTAAATGCTCAGGAAAGCCTACTAAAGAGGAGGTTTTGTGAACAACTGGAGCGTTAGAACGTCGGCATGTCCCACGAGGAGTCAAAACATTAAGTCACGTTTTTGGGCCCCCGGTTCCAGGTCTGGGCAGGAAGACACCGAAGGTGGGCGTGTCTGGGCCAGGGACACATGGCAGCTAGACGTGTGCCCAGGCGGAAGCTGTTCCAGGGAGAGCGATGTTGGTCAGCAGGGAAATAAACCCGCGGGCAGGGTGTCGGGTGAGAGGCTGTCACGTCTTCCAGGCGCTGGGCTCCCTGGTGCCACGGCAGCACGCGCATTGGACGTGGGCATCCCTGCCGGGGCCACGTGGCACGGCTGCCCAGGCCTGCAGAGCCCGGAGCATCTGTGAAAGGGTCCCGATATCTGTTTCTGTCCTGGCGCACCCCCCCACCCCCCCAAGAAAGCGAATGGACCATTCGTGTAGCCAAATTGTAAAACTAGTGAGAAAGCGACGCGAAGACAGT
The DNA here is from genome assembly GCA_026230045.1 of Corynorhinus townsendii. Classification (NCBI taxonomy): domain Eukaryota; kingdom Metazoa; phylum Chordata; class Mammalia; order Chiroptera; family Vespertilionidae; genus Corynorhinus; species Corynorhinus townsendii. Next base: position 185,100,954 of record JAPDVU010000004.1, read on the forward strand.
CTCCAGGAGCGTTCACCCTCGAGGTCTGTGCAGACAGGAGCAGGAATGCCCAGCAGGGACAGGGACAGGGACAGGGACCAGGCTGCGCCCGCAGTGCAGCCCCGGGACAGATAGCGGGGCCCCTCCCAGCAGAGCCCTGTGCCTGTGGGCAGCAGCTGCCAGCAGGATCCCTGGGGAGAGGAAACACAGAGCACTTCGCACTGTTTTCGCTTTCACTTTGAACTTGGTTTTTCTGCTGTTTTCCTAATTACATCTGATTCATCACCTGTGTATGTTTTGCTTGGTTGTATGACAAGTGAGGTTTGTGTTCCTGGGAGGAGGGAGCTCTGGAGAAATGCCAAGGAGAGGGCGGTGCAGTGCGATTAGGAAGTGGCTCCCGGTGGTGCGAGTGGGTGCAGCAGGGCATTCCTGGGATGGCACAGACCCGGGCTTTTGTGCTTCAGGGTGGACAGCCACGTGCAGCATTTCTTTCCAATTAGTTCAGTATCAGCAGCCTCTTTGTGTAACTAAGCATTCAGATGAGGATGCAGGAAGGTCAGAGAAGTGCTCGCTCAAGGTCATCGGAAAGTAGCTGTGCTGGTGAAAATGCCCGTATTCACAAAACCTCTCCGCATGGCAGGTCTTCCTGGAACGGAAGTGCTGAAGGCATCGTCTGCCATGGGCGTGTGCCCGGTGCTTCTCACCTGAGTCGGGGAATCTTGCCCCTTTGAGTCTTAGATGGGAGCTTTTTCAAAATGTCTAATTGTGGCAAAACACACATGACATAAACTTGACCATCTGGACCCTTTTTAAGGGTACAGTTCCAGTGTTACATACCTTCACATTGTCATTCAACCAATCTCCAGAAGTTGGTCATCTCGCAAAATTAAAACTGTCCCCGCTCAACATGAATGCCCCATCTGGCCTTCCCAGGCCCCAGCACCCACTTTCCACTTTCTGTCTCTGAGTTTGCCGAGGAGTGAGCTCGTACAGGATTCGTCTTGTTGTGACTGGCTTCTTTCAATTAGCAAAGTGTCCTCAAGGCTCATCCATGTCATAGCATGTGTCAGAATGTTGTCCCTCTTCAAGACTGAATAATTTCCCTTTTTTATGGATGGGCCCCGTTTTGCCATCCATTCATGCGTCGATGGACACGCGGGTTGCTTCTGCCTTTGCCTGTTGTGAATAGTCCTGTTCACGTGACCACCCCGTATTTACTTACCTATCCGAGTGCCTCTGTGTCTTGCGTGTATGCCCAGGAGTGGGGCTGCTGGGTCATGTCGGGCGGCAGCTTTTAACCAGTGGTCGTCTCTCCTCCCAGGCGCCTGCAGGAGGAAGACCAGCAGTTGAAAACCTCATCGCTGCCAGCCATCCCCAACCCTTTTCCAGAGCTCGGCAAAAAGGACAGCCCCTCTGCGCTCCCGGCAGGCTCCGGCTCGGGCTCGGGCTCCGGCTCGGGCTCGCTGCCGCCTCCGAGCCAGCCCCAGCCCCCGGCGAAGACGGTGAGTGGGCCCTGGGGCTGAGCGCACGCAGGCTGCTGGCCACGGGCAGGCCGATGGGCTCCTTCCTGGGGGAAGAAGGGAGAGACACTGGGAGATCTTCTCTCTCCGTTCTTTGCCTCGGGCCGTTAGTATACTTGTCACCTTGCGAGACTTCTTAACGTGTTGCCCGGCATTTCATTTATTAAGTCAGCGACGTATCTACGTTTTAGGAGGAGTCTCGTAAAAACGCCTGTTAAAATGACAGCAGTTTGTGTCTGAAGAGTGAGTTTTAGTTTTCTGAACCATTTCCCCACCTCATGATCTGGGACCCAGTCATGGTGGGTCGACGAGGGGTTCCGTGCTGGGCTCTCGGGCCCCTGCCCGTCAGCGAGCAGGAAGGCGTCCGTGGAACAGTCTGACTTAAATGTTATCTGCTCCAGGAAGGGTTTTCACTTGGCCAGAGGGTGACAGCCATCTTCCTGAGCCAGTAGTTTCTCCGCTAACGTAGCCGTGCCGTGCGAATTATGCGCCATCAGTTCCCGGGGAGGAAGCTGAGGCACGGAGGGTCAGTCACGTGCCCAAGGTCAAGGCACCGGAAACCCGCTCGTCAGGGATGGTCTGGCAGCTCCGTCCCTCCTGATTGGCAGGGCCTGGGCCAGGGTGGGTCCCAGGCTCGGAGGGAGGCCCAGGGATGTCCTGTTTGTGTGTGTTGGGGGTGGGGGGGAGTAAGTATGACATAACTACCGTGACCTCGGGCGCATCTGATGGTCACTGAGGGTTCTCTGTGCCAGGCCCTGTTTTAAGTAGCTTATTCTTCGTTTGCTCATATGTGTGTTTCTCAAAACAGCCGAAGAGGTAGGTATCAGTGTTCTCTCTCTGTAGCAGGGGAACTGAGGCCCAGCTCTAATTTAGTGGGACTCGGATGGGACCCAGTGTGAATGGTGGGGCTGATGTGACCCGGTGTGAGTGTTAGATTTGGGGTGCATCCTGACCTCAGGCTCCAGAGCCCCTGATTTTAACTGGGCCCTGATGTTCTTTCTTCTCAGCAACAGTGTTTCAGAAGTTCCTTTGCCTTTTCTGCTAGAATCATCCCCTTCTACCCTCGGTACTTTTCCGCGTTTGCCGTGGGGCCTGATGTAGCCCCGTCCCTGGTCCCTGAAAGCCCTCCGCCCCGGGTGGGGCAGGGGCAGGCGCACTGTTAGGAAGGCGTTTCTCCTCATGCTCGCCAGCTGCGAGCTCTGCCCCCATTCTGACCTCACGCCTGCAGAACGGGCCGCGTTGTCCCCCATCAGCACTTAGAGAGTGAGGTAAGGCCCGTCTGGAGCCGGAGCTGCCAGGCCGCCGCGGCCCTTTGTCACATGCCTGGAGTCCATTTGGGACGTCTGCCTCCCTGGTGACCTTCTGCTTCAAATAAGGGTCTAGACAGGCTGTCTGTGGATTGGTCACAGCCTGTTTACAAAGTCACTCACCCTAAAATAAGGCCGTGAAGAGATTCTCTGGCTCTCACCGCGGCTGGCAAGCCCACAGGCCTCCGCCCCCACGACTGTCCCAACTCGAAGCAGAATCGGGAAACCCAGGAATTGCGCCTGCTGCTTTTCTTGGGATTGGCGTGGCCTGCCCATGAGAACGCTGTGTTGGTGTCTGTGTTTCTGTCGCACAAATTCCTCTGGCCCCTGGAGACCAGTAGGCCCGGGAGCAAGCTTCGAGTAGTGTTCCTCGGGAGGGAGGGATGCTCTTGATCCACTCTGCGCTCTGACCTGATCTTGGGGAAAGCGGGTGGCGCTGTGGGTCGTGTTCCAGCCCACAGCCTGGGACTGTGATGGGCAAGGAGGTTGGGCTGCTTCTTTGCCACGTGCCTGAGGGAAAGAGGACTTTGATGTCCTGCCCTTTTGCACACAGAGTCCGAGGAAGCAGCCTGGTCACCTCTCCAGGGCCCAGCCCTGCAGGCCCGTGCGATGCCAGGGGCCTGTCTCTCCCTGAGAGATGCGCTGGGGCCCAGGAAGGGCCACCAGTGACGGGGAAGTGACACAGCGGCCAGACCCTGCAGCTCGCCCCCTGCCCCCACGCCGCTGGGGTTTGGGCTTCCTCCCAGGGCAGTCAGGGCTCTGCGCATGTGCTCTGGGGCTGCATGTGGCTGCAGGAAACGGGAGGCCCTATTGGCTGCAATGGGGAGGAAGTGCACTTGTATCAGATCTGGGCAGGAGACGGGCCGTGGGCAGCCGGGCTCCGTGATCTGGAACCAGGGTGTAGAGTCGGGTCTTGGTGCCCAACGGCAGGGACAGTGACATTGGGAGGAAGCAGGAGACACACGTGAGTGGGCCGGCTGCCTGGTGGACAGGAGGAGGAGGAGGGGCCGGAGAGGAACGCACAGGGATCCCAGGTTTCTGAAGTCGGGTGAGCTGCGCACACTCACGGCTGCTTCGGGCCACGTGGTCGGGGGAGGGGGGAGGGGGGTGTCTTCCAGCTGATGGTCCCCGTGCAGCCACACGGTGACGTGTTGCAACAAGTTTCCCCGTTTGTTTTGTAAACACCATTAGTCACATATTTTAACCCCATTGTTAATAGGGCACACATACTGTCTTCGCTCCACATCAGCTCTTCTCTCTCTGCTTCATTTTAAAAATTAATTTTCTGGAAGTGAATTAATTGCCTTACATAGGGCTTTGACAGGCATTTACTAACGAGCAAAATTGGGTCTCCTGAGGCTTGAAGAAGATTTAATGAATGGGCCTCGACATCAGACCATCTTTGGCGAGAAAAACTACCCTTGGTTGCCAAGTACAGGTTATTTCCCAGCGAGTGCCGGTGTGGAGACGATGCGCCTGCCTCACCCCCCAGTGGGGGCCTCCATGGCCCATCCTGGAGCCAGACTGTCCTCCTTCTCCTCGGTGCCCACCCCCAGCCCTCATGCCAAGCACCCAGCCCTCTGTTCTTAGCCCCTGCAAAGTGTGCCTACCCCGCCTTTCCTGGTGCCTTCAGGGTCAGAACCATTAGAACCAGCGGTTCGTTGGAAGCCGAACCCGAGTGCTAGGGGACCCTGGGGGCCCTGAGTCGGGGAGCTGTGTGCCTGCTCTTCCCATGTTTGGACACTCGTCAGAGTCACAGGGTTGTGTCTGCCAGGATCCCGGAGAGCAGGGCTCGGGCTCCCGCAGGACAAGAGCAGCTGTGTCCCGGAATGGTCATGATGGCCGTCCAGGGCCAGGGTCAGCCCGAGACACATCAGCATGTCCCTGCCGTTTTAGAACATAAAATCCTCTTTCCTCGGCCCCCCAGCTGGCTCCCATTCCTGCCTTCCCCTTGCTGCCTGTTTTCTGTGAGTGATGGGTGGACAGCTGCCACTTCCTCACCACCCCGAGGCCCCACCCCTGGAGGGGCCCGGAGTCCGAGGGCCAGGGAATGACTCAGGCAGTGTGTGCTGTATCCCCTCCCAGGGGCCCCTCGCTCCCCATCGTTACCCTCTTCTCTCCGCCCAGCCCTCTCTGAGCCCCAGGCCTCCCTCCACACCTCCAGGCTGCCGGCCTGCACACGTGGCCCTGCTGGGAGCAGCTGCTGCAGCTGCAGCATTGACTGCCTCCCCCCTCCTCTCCTCTGGAATTTGGAGGGAGGGGTCACTCTTAAATTCTGCCTGTTTTTTGGCCACCACAGCCAGTCATGTGGCTTCCCTGGACGATTTTCTAGAGAAAGAATACGAACCATTTTTGTTGGCTTTTAAGATTACGATATGCAAATGGAACGCTTAGTTACTGACTCTCTGAGGAGTTAGCTCGACCAAGACAGTTTCTTCTCCTCGGCCATCTCTGGGGGCCTCACCGGTCCCTGCCTCTCCCTCCTTCTGTGAGAAGCCCTGGCTTGGGGAGCCCAGGCAGCTGCACCCAGAGCCCCAGCTCCAGCCCTGGGGACTCTCCAGGCCTGTCCCCCTCCTTCGGGGGCTGGTCACTGACAAGTTCTCAGCAGCCGCTGTGACAGCCCCACCCAGAGACCTGCCCGATGGGCAACAGCTGCCAGCTGAGCCAACAAGCCAGGCTCAGTGAGCCCAACGCACGTCCACTTCACACTTGATCACTCGTAGGGGATGTGAGCACAGCCTCGCCTAGCAAGCGGGCCCACGCCGACGCAGCACCCTTGCTGCCCCTCCTGCCGCATGTGCCACTTCCCATGTGCCGCCTGGGAAGGTCCCGTGGGCTGGAACTCTGATCATGTGGTGGGGACCCCAAGTTTAGAGGGCATTGCCCGTGCTTGGCAGGGACCCCACTAGGAACCCTCGAGAGTACCTTGCAGACTAGCTGAGGTTGATTTCTGTAGAACGCCTTTATGTAAACCGCTGTTGTGACAACAGCAGGCCGTACACCTCCATTCTAGAAAAGTTTAAAAGATACAGATGAACAGATCAAAATTGGTTCTTCCAAGCCAGCCCACCTGGTGGGGCCGGAGCAGGCAGAGGCCGGCGGGCCTCCCATGCTGGGGCCCTGTCGCCGCCCTGGTGGTGAGCCCCATTCCCCCGGGGCAGCCGCCCAGGGACTCTGAAGCCGTGGCTGACTTCCAAGAAGTACTTTGTACGTTATTTTTAGAGCTTCAACTTTTTTAGGAAGGACTTGCAAAGACTCCCTACTTTTTATTCTCACGGAGCCTTGCGGTGCAGAGACGGCAAGGCAGCTTTTTCTTCTTCAGAGTCCATCGGCGTCGGGGAGGCTGGGCAGGATGGCCACGGTGGTCAGAGCCACGTGCGCACGCGGAGCAGCTCCGGTTTCAGGCCTCGCGTCTCACAGCAGCGCTGCGGACGTAGCGCAGGACTGGGAAACATCATTTTCTCACCAAAACTAGCTAGCCTGAGCCTGGCTCTGCTCCGGTTTGATGTACCTTTACTTGTTCCCACACGTGCTAGGCCTGCCCCATTTGGGCCTCCAGAGTGAACCACCTGGTGTGTCCTGGGAAGCCGGGGTCCCTCTGGGCAGGGGCGAGTCCCATGCTGAACATCTTGCTGGCAGGAAGGAAGAGGGGCCAGCAGCTGCCACCCTGGGTTCCGATTGTGGCCCCCACGGGTTCATCTCCTGGACCGGACAAGCCATTCTGCCTCCCAGATTTCCTTACCTCATCTGGGCGGGGGGGCAGCGACAGCTGCCTGCAGGGCACGCTGGGCCCTGGCATGGCCTGGCCGTCCCAGCGGCCCCTCCCCTCCACCTGCCAGGCACAGCTGACACTCTTCAAGTTCCCTCAGCTGCCCCAACGCCCTGGCAGCCCGCCTCCTTCCCCCGCTGACCCCCCTCCCGTGTCCCCTCCTGGCTGCTAGGTCCCAGGTTGGCTCCTCCCTAAGCATCTATCCCCCCGTTTTTACAAGAGGCTCAGAGCGACGGGTCCGGCTCACACCCTCACTTGGAGGTGATGGAAAGGAAGAGCTGAGAGCTGGCCTGGAGCTCCCAGCTCTTTGGTGTCTGGGCAGTAGTTCCCAGGGCCCCTCCCCTGGGCGCCCTCCGCGCACAGCGTGGCTCTCCGTGCAGAGCTGTCCATCCGCACGGGACTGGGTGGCGCTAGGTGCAAGGAGCCAAGAGCCCCGTTTCTCTGTTCACCGGGTCACCTGGGCCAGAGCCCGGGGGTCCGAGGTCAACAGGCTCGGTGTGTTGGGCCTGCAGCGGGAGTCCACTGTTGGGGACCCCGAGACAAAAACAAGAAAAAAAAACAGGCTTCCCAGAATGCAGTGTGCGGCTGTGGAGACCCTGGGCCTGCAGCCCTGGTGTTACCACGTTCCTGCCTCTCCGTTGGTACACGTGTGCGCTTCCGCTGCTCACTCTGTACGAGGGGTGTCTGAGAAGCAACCCCGGCGCCCTGGGCAGGGTGGACATGCGTCGCCTGGGCTCAGGGTTCCACGCCAGGGAGCAGCACCACGCCCAGCAGGAGGCGGGGGCGGGAAAGCATTCACCCACCCCCACCTGACTCTGAAGAGAGGCTCTGCTGTGACATCATGCGCCCTATTTCATATCACTTTTATTGTAAAAGGCCGTTAGCCACTTGGTGACTGCATTGGGGGAAAGGCCAGAGTTTCGGTCCGCTTTTCCCGCTGACGTGCTCCCACTCCGTCTTACGGGCAAGGGACTGGCGTTCTCAGAATTGCAAACCAATTCAGAGTCAGAGCCGCCCAGGGCCTCTCCCGTGTGCCTGGCTTGTTCCCACGTCTGTGTTCCCGGTTGCATTGGGGTGCACCCCAGGGGGCAGAAACTGTGGCTGTCATTAACCAGCCCAGGCTGATGTCGTGAGCCACTGTGAGTCACAGGTTCCCGTTTTACAGATAAGGAGACTGAGGCACAGAGCAGCGGGGCCACGCAGCCAGGCTCCTGCAGCTGTTAGCATGGAGCCTCCGCAGGTCCCAAGCTTTGTGCTTGCCAGTCACAGCTGGCTCTCCCAGCAGCCCCAGGAGGGCATGGAGGCCCAGCTCGCCAGTCACCTGCCTGAGGTCACACAGCAGCCAGGCAGCAGCTGAGGCGGGCTGGCACTGGGAGTCTGCCCTCCGCGTCTCCCACCCCCCCCGCCCCCCCAACATGACCTGGGTCTCTCCTCCCTGGACAAGTCACCCCTGGGAAAGCGTGCCCACGCCGAGATCTGCCCCCAGCTCGCTGAGCTGTGGCGGGCAGAGGCCTGGGCCTGCCGACCTCACTAGGGTGCAGCCTGCTCCCAGCAGCCCTCAGCCAGGCTGGGGCACCGGAGCCTGGAGCCGCTCCAGTTGCTTCCACAGTGAGCCCCGTGGCTTGGGGCACGGTGCTCCCTCCAGGACTCCTGGCTTGGAAGGCTGGTGGCCCGTGGCTGACTGCTCCAGGAGCATTTCCCTCGTGTCTGTGTATTTATTAGAAGCACTGGCTCTCCTAGCTCTCGCCCCACACCCACTTTGAAGTTGCTGGTACGTGCAGTGGCTTTCTAGGTTTCTGTCAGCGGGCCTGCTGGGGATGGGGACGCGCCCTGCATCAGGGACAGGGCGGGCAGCCTGGGTTCCAGGTCGTGTGGCTGGACCATGCGTCCCTTTGTCTGTCTCGGCCACAGGACGGCAGCAGGCCCGCTCCCCTGCCCCCAGGCGGTCCCCCGCCCGGCCTGCTCTGGGAATCAGTGGACGTGGCCCTGTGACAAAGCACGTCTCAGCTTTTAATACCCAGACTATATATAGACCGCGGGTGGCCTGGCACAGCAGGAGGCCAGGAGAGAGCTGGAGGAGAGGGGGGGGGGGGGGCGGGAGGAGGGGGTAAAAAGCCCCAGGGGCCAGTTTGGGCAGGAAAAGTGATAAACGGGCTCCTAGGTGCAAAACAGGCTTCCTCATTACTGGAACTTGGAGAGAAAATAACACTCACTGCGATCACAGATGACCCTCTTAGGAAGTTAGGAAAGAAGGACGGGCAATCAGGAACGCGCTGGTGTTGTATTTGACAGGGGCTGCGCGTAGAAGCCGTGGCCTGTAACAGCTAGCGCGTTACTAATTATTACACGATAAGGGGTTCTGTGACCTTGTTTGCATTTCCTAATTTGTTTTTCCTTTATGTGAAGGCAGTTTTAAGAAAAGTGTTGTATATAGAGACCAAAGAGGTGTTTTCTTTACTGAAGTTTTGTTTTTCTAGAGTCCATCCTGTCAGCTGTATTTGAATATGTAATGTGTTTTATAAAAGTGTAACTTCCACTGAGTGAAGTGTAAATTCTGGAAAAAGGTGGGTGAATTTCTCTAAAAACTAATGTGAGTTGAAAGCCGGCTCCACAGCCCTGCTCCAGCCCCTTGGCCCCCGGGGTTTCTGAGATGGGGGGTGGGTGGCTGAGAGGTGGCAGGCAGCAGAGGTGACCCGCCCACCTGGAGGGTGGTCCCCAGGCCTGCAGCCTCCCCCCTCTCAGAGCTCAGGGCTGAGTGAGCTTAACTCCTTCGGGGCCAGGAGCTGTGGGCGGGTTGGGGACTGAGGGGCTTCATCCCGCTCAGCCCTCTCCTGCCAGAGGCCTCTCAGCAGAAGTAAACACCCGGCAAAGTGCGCTCTTGGGTCAGGGCAACGGGGGAAAGGTGACGGAGCAGAGCCGTGGCCAGTGCATCAGGACCTGAAACTGCCACGGGGGCACGAGGCGCAGGGACGCCGATTTCCGAGAGGCTTGGCAAGGGCAGGGTCCAGAGCACGCTCTGGCGCTCCGGACACGTGCAGGGACTCCCTGGCATTTTGCTCTGAGCTCAGTGCTTCTCTTGGAGCGGCCACCTCCACCTCTGCAGGAGCCGCAGCCTCCATGGAGTGGGAGCCAGGGGGCGGGTGCAGAGGCCCAGGGAGGGACCTGATTGGCTGCCCAGGTGGCTTGATTTACCACCTAGAGGACTGAGCCCAGGAGCCTGGGCAGCACCCTGCCTGCCTGGAGACAGCCTGCCCCCCGCTCCCCGTGGCCAGGATTGGTGGGCCAGCAGGGAGGGGGGAGGGGGGAGGGGGAAGGGCCCAGCCCACAGGAGCGGGGAGAGACCAGGGACAGACTCCCTTTCAAGAGGCAGCGAGTATTAAAATGCCATCTTGTTCCTCTGACTGCTTTTTCCAGGCTGTTGGAGTGAGGTTTTTTTTCCAGCATCTCACGTTCCCCGAGAGGCTGAGGCTGTGTTGCTGGACCGAGCACATTTCCCAGCCTCCCAGTCTCCCTCGGCTTCCCCTTGCCTGAGGGCCCTTCGTTCGAATGGCTTTGCACGGTTACCAGAACGCGGGGCTCGCCCGTCATTGTGTAGGGGCCGGGGCCAAAGCGTTGGTGCCTGTGTTTGTACTGCACCCTTCTTTCTAGTGCTTCACATTTCCGGTGTTAGTATTAATCACTCTCAGCGTCCCCCTCAGCCTTGGTGGACATGAGGTGGGAGAAGGTCAGGGTGGGTGTGCTGGGCCCCGGACAGCGAGGGCAGTGGAGGCAGGGGTTCTGTGAAGCTGCTGCGGCGGCGTCTGCTTTTGCCATTGGCTGCGCTGTGAAGGGCCTCACCCCAGCCACCGACGTCCTTGACACGCATCCTGCTTCCTAAGACGGCACCTGGGGAAGCCCTGTGTCCCTCAGGCCTGGCCGCGGTCTTGTCCTGAGTGTCCCGGGCACACTGAGAGTGCCCTGTTGGCCTCCCGACTGTCGGGGCGGGGGAGGGGGGAGGGGGCAGGGGGAGGTAGTGGACGGGAGCCAGGTGACACTCCGCAGACCGGCTGCTGGGGTGACAGTTATACATATGTTGGAGCGCCTCGGGCCTTGCTTTTTGTGTTTTATTTTGTTCCGTTTTTATTTCTTAAAAGCCCGCCTTTTAAGTTCCTGTTTCCTTTCCCAAAACTCACTTAAAAACAGAATCAGCATTTCTAGATGGCCTGCTCTGTCTCTACAGAAACAGGTGCAATGCCACGGTCCCTCCCGTGGCTGCAGCACCTGAAACGGCTCCGAGAGAGAGAGAGAGAGAGAGAGAGAGAGAGAGAGAGAGGGGCACACGTTCCGTGGTGTTAGCGTTCCTTCGTCAGGCGTTTGGATGATGAAAGTCTTAACCGTGAAAACAAGACAAACACGCCGGTCCCCAGGGACTCATCTGCGAGCGCCCCTGTCTGTTGCAGGACGTTAAGATCTTCGGTGAGGACGGGACATGCAAAGTGGTGGAGATCCCGGTGGACATGAAGTCCCGGGACCTGTGCCAGCTGCTGGTGTACCGCAGCCACTGCGTGGACGACAACAGCTGGACCCTGGTGGAGTACCACCCTCACCTGGGCATCGGTAGGGGCAGCCCCTGCGGCTCCGCGTGCAGCCACACCCCGCCAGACGCCCCGCCGCCGTGTCCTCCGCCTCTTCTCGCTCTCCCCAAGCGTCCCCTCCCTCCCTCCCGGGCCCTCTCCTGGGGTAGGCACTGAGGGCCTCAGACCAGGAGGGCAACCCTCTGCTCCTCCGTGCCCTCCCCTCTCCTCCACACACGCCCAGGGCCATGCTCTGCTGTCGGTGCGTGTTTCCAGCTGTGGTGGCCGGCGCTCAGCAAGAGCCGGCACCTATGACTCGAGGCACCGCCTCTGCTGGGAGGGTGTCACTCTCTTCCTCACTTGGGGTCCACGCCGCGTGGGGAGGAAGCCTCCCTGTTCATTTCTCGCCGCTCCCTGCGCTCAGCAGAGCACGCGAGGGAGATGTGCATGGAGCTCCGTCCACCTCTCCGTCGCTCGCTGGCCGTGTCCGTGGCGGGCAAGCCGGCCAGATGGTGTGGCTGTGTGTAGAGCTGCCTTTAAGGTCCTGCGTGACCTCGCTCCCTTCTCACACGAGACGCTTTCCCTCCCAGAGCGGTGCTTGGAAGACCATGAGCTGGTGGCCCAGGTGGACAGCACCATGGCCGGCGAAAGCAAATTTTTATTCAGGAAGAATTACGGCAAATATGAGTTCTTCAAAAACCCCACGGTGAGTCCTGTCTCCTCCGCTCGGGGTGGAACTCGGGGTCCTGCGGTCGGCACTTGGATTTCATAGGAGCGGAGCAGAGCGTCGCTGGGACTCGGGGCGGTGGTAGTGGGCCTGGGCCGCCATGTAGCGAAGCACCTTCACTCGGTGCCCACGCTCTGCCCAAGCGGGACTCTGCCCGCGCGGCTGAGGCGGTGCCTTCTCCACAGGGAGGGGGATTAGGAGCGCAGGCTCTGGCCTGGGAGCAGATTGGTCCGAGACTCAGCAGAATAAGAGCTTATTCCCCAAAGTAGCAGATGTCACCTTGTGATTAGCTGTGGAAGGGCGAGTAGGGGAGTTAATATCCAGGCGTGCTGACTCGTCTCCTGGGGGTGTCTTGGCTTTTCTGTTTTTGGGGGGCTGAGGGGGTAGTGCTTGTCTGGTGAAATACCAGGACAGGCCTTGGGCCTGCGCAGTGTGCTTCTGCACGGGTCCCGAGGAGGAGGGGGACCTGGGCAGGAGGCCGGGCCCACTCTGGCTCTGGTGGCTTCACTGCTCTTCGTGCAGAAGTGAGAAACGGTGCACCCCACAACGGGCTGTGCGTGCTGACGGCTCATCTCCGAGCTTCCGGAGTGGCGTGGCCCATGCCGTGACTTGCGTCGGTGCCACCGAGACGTGAGCTCACGTTCACGTGCAGCCCGGCAGGCACGGGGCAGCAGGCGCTCCCACGTGCCCCGGGGGACAGGAGGCCATGCAGAGTGCAGGTGGATGTGGCCACCGTGGGGGTGGCCGTCCCCGCACACCTGTGAGCCTGCTCTTCCCCGCCTCACACTAACCTGGGGGTGTCTGTTTTCCCGCTTCTGCAGAACTTCTTCCCGGAGCAGATGGTCACCTGGTGCCAGCAGTCCAACGGCGGTCAGAACCAGCTCCTGCAGGTACAGGGCCAACGGGCCTCAGGGTCCCGAACGGGAGTCCTCCCTGGAGCTGCCACAGCCTCGCAGAAACTTGGAGCAATTTCATTCTTAATCACAGATCAGCCTCAGTTCTTAATGGAGTTCAGAGAAACGAGGAATACATACTGACCTGGGTAGTCCGCTGGGGGCCAGCTCCTCCAGAGTGGAAAGGCCCTGTGGCAGGACGGGGGGCAAGGGCAGGAGGGAGGCCACGGGCTCTCAGCCCATCGCAGAGCCCCTGGCACGCTCGGCTCATGGTCCTGCTTGGTCAAGTGTGGGCCTAGAAACCGGGGCCTCTGCGCACCCCTGCAGTGGGGGGCGCGCTGCCTCAGGAGGCTCGTGCTGCTCCAGGGAAGGCGGGCACGGAAGAGGGAACACACTGCTGCCCCTAAATGCATGCGCAGCATGTATGTGACCGGGAGCGGTGCATGCACGCAGCCCTGCTGCTGCCTCCACCCCGTGTGAGAGGAGCCATGGGAGGGGAGCCGGCAGGATCCAGCCCCTAGCCCTCTTTTTCTGCTGGTTGGTCACCACCGGCGTCTCAGCCCCCGAGAGGAGCCTCGGAGCCTGGGAGCCCTGTCCAGGCCCTATGGCCCCAGCAACATTGCTTTGCCGTGGCCCACGCACAGCCGTGGCCAAGAGGCTGATGGCTGCTCTAGGCGCCTGATCTGAAGTGGCTCCAGGAGGGTGGGCCCAGGTGCATCCAAACTGCCCACGTTTGCCCTCTCAGTGCAGTCCCTCCCAGCCTCACCCCCAGAGGCTCTGGGCCTCTCTCGGGAGTTGTTCACTGGGCACTGGGCTGTCCCCCAGGTGTCCGGGGAGAGCTGGTGTGCAGATGCGCACGGGGTTCCCAGGGAGTGAAGGCAGGCACTTCCTCGCCTGCGCTGGCATGGGGTGGCTGGTGGTCAGACATTGTGGAGGCTAGGACACAGGTGGCTCTGTGCTGCCTCACCAGGAAGTGGGGCCTGTGCTCTAGCTGCAGTTAAGGTCCACTTAAACGCTAACGCTGGCCCGTCCCCACCGGTCAGACAGAACGGGGAAGACTTCAAGAGGGAGTTTATCGTTTGGAAAGTCGCCGTGTGGCCCCTAGAAAGAGCATTTAGTCACTCAGAGAATGTCAGAATGTCACCAAGCTGGTGACGCAGCTGGGACAGTATCTGAGCACCTGACTCTCCACACCTGCCCTTTGACAGAACTTCCTGAACACCAGCAGCTGCCCCGAGATTCAAGGGTTCCTGCAAGTGAAGGAGCTGGGCCGCAAGTCCTGGAAGAAGATGTATCTGTGCCTGCGCAGGTCCGGGCTCTACTGCTCCACCAAGGGCTCCTCCAAGGTGAGCTTCGCCATCCCGGCCACACCACCGGCCACACCACCGCAGGCAGGAGGCGCAGAGCGGGCGGGGCCTCCCTCTGCCTGCTCCCTGGGCCCCTTGGCGCTCCTGGCTAACTGTGCACTGGCTGAAACAGTGGGTGCTCTCACAGACCTAGAACCTGCAGGCTGCACCCATCCCACCTCGGGCCCCAGCCAGCTGTAGGCTGAGGACTCGCTCCTTCCTAAGGCACAACGGGACGAGCGCCGTTACAGATATTTGAAGGAATAAATGCCGTTTTGCTCGTATCCCCACTGCGCAGAGGGCAGGAGAGGTACAGGCAGTTGCCGGCTTCCAAAGCGAGCTGTGGCCTCGCAGGCTTCCCTCGCTCGGGTCTCCACGGGTCTTTGCACCTCCTGGCTGCCCTTCTCCTCGCGTCATGTCCACCCCACAGTGGGAGCCGTGCCGGTGACCTCGGCCGAGCATGTACCTCCTAAAAGCTGAGGTCTCTGCTCTTGCCTGGAGGAAGAGGGAGGCGAGGGTGCTAAGCATCAGCCCGATTTCCTGCTGCTCCAGGGGCGTTGGGGGGGACTGAGAGGGGGGCGGGGGAGCCAGAGAGAAGGAGCGGGGGTGGCGGGCCTCCTTCCTCTGCGAGGAGCCTCTTTCCCCTGATGGCGATGGGGCAGGTCCCTTTCCCAGCGCCCAGCTCTGGCGTCTGGCGCAGTCACCCTCCCCGGAGACGCTGAGCCTTGGGACCTGTGTGCCTGGAGCTGGAGGCAGAGCTGGGTGGGAGGGTGGGGCAGGAGGGGGAGCTGTGGGAGCTGCAGGCGCGGTGGAGTCTGACACACAGGGAGGTGGCATGGGACCTGCCTTGGAGCCTGTGCTCTTAACTCTGACCTTCGGGCTCAGAGGCCCCCCACCCCCACCCCCACCCCCCTTTGCACTTGGAATATTTGGTCCAGGGGCCCTGGTTTGGCAGAGTGCCAACACATTCTAACAGTCTCCTGTCTAGGAATGGGGAGGGGCTTCAGGTGGGGGCAGGGCGACTTTGGTCTTAACTTGGGGATTGTCTTCCACGCGGCTGTGCCCTGCGGAATGTCCGCGGGAGGCGCGCAGCCTGCCCTCGCCCTCTGCTGGCCAGGACGGGAACAGCCGGTCCTGGGTAACCGCTGCCTCCTCCCTCCCAGGAGCCCCGGCACTTGCAGCTGCTGGCCGACCTGGAGGACTGCAGCGTCTTCTCTGTGATCTCCGGCAAGAAGCAGTACCACACCCCCACCGAGTTCGGCTTCTGCCTGAAGGTACCTCCGCCCCTGCTGGCCCTGCAGCCAGCCCGTGTCCCGCGGGCCACTTTAGAATTCAAATCGCCCATTCTTCCTGGCTTGCTGCTTTTTTCTAAACCCAGTAATACGGTTTCACACTGGGCCGATTCATTCGTGTGAAAAGGTTTCCTGTGTGTTACGAGGTGTCCGTCCTTGAGGAGCTCAGCGGCCCTGGGGAAGGCGTGGTGGTTCAGAGGGGCCCCTGTGGGGACGCCCAGCCAATCTGTGTGTGTGCATGTCGCTTCAGTCCTGCCTGAGCCTGAGGCGGGCTTCTGATTGGCTCTGGGACACTCACCACGTCTTCCTTTACCTCCTTTAAAAGCCAAACAAAGTCCTGCAGGAGACAAAGGAGCTGCGGCTGCTGTGCGCGGAGGATGAGCAGGGCCGCATTTGCTGGATGACCGCTTTCCGGCTGCTCAAGGTACGCGCCTCTGTCCCTGCGAGAGGGGCCCCGACCCTGCTGCGTCCAGGTTTTGATGATCGGGGGTCACCACCCCTCTTGCCCACGGGGTTTGGGGAGCTTCTCCCAGAGGCTTCCCAGGGGGAGGGCAGAGCCAGTGGCCGACCTGGGCCCTGCGCACATGGGGAGGGTGCGGGCCCGTGCAGGTGGGACGCGTAGCATCCCTGATCTCCCCACTCGGTGCCCTGGCACCCCTACCAGGTGAGCCGACTCGAGTGCCTCTAGGCACTACCACATGTGCCCAGGGCGTGGGGGCAGGGAGAGGGCCAGGGGCCGGGGTCTGGGTGAGAGGGACGGGAAGAGAGAGAGAAGGACCAGGAGTCGGGACACTAGGAGCTCACAGGAGGGTGAATTGCTTTCTCGGCCAACTCTCAGACTCCCGGCTGCCCGGGAGTCGGGGTCCCCAGGCACACGTGACTCAGCGGCACAGCCAAGGGGTCGCCAGGGCAGGGGGTGCCACCAGGCAGCGAGTTCTAAAGGAAGTTGATGGGTTGGGACTCCTGGGGATCATATCCCAGACAGCAGCTTCTCAGCAGTGGCCACAGCGAGTCCCAGGCTCTTCAGTAACGGCGCCTGGGATGGGGGGGTGGGGACCCCCCCCTCACCTTCCATCCCCAAACGTCTGAGGAAACACCCCTCAGACCCCCGTGTCTCCCAGCCCTTGTGTTCACAAAGCCGACGCGAGTTAGTTGGTCAGGAGGAACTTGGCTGAGCAGGGATCTGGAGGGAAGTTGCTCGCTGACCTGGCGCCAACACAGGGCGTGGTCCAGGAATCCCTCACTAAACCCCCAGCCCCGCTGCCGCTGCGGCTGCGGCTGGACAGACTCAAGGTGGAGCGGCCTGGAGAAGCGGGAGCAGCGGCCGCTGGGCACAGGCTCCCCTCGGAGACGCACAGGACAGAGCCCGCCCGAGCCCGCACGCTCCCGCGCCTCTCTGCCCCAGAACCCTGCCCTGCGGTGTTTGCCCCTGATGAGACAAAGAGGGTCCAGAGTGATGGCTTACTGCCTCCTGGAAAAGGCGGTGTTGAGATGGGGTGTGTACGCCTTCCCGGGCCACTTGGAAAGCTAAGCGTCCGTCAGGGCCCGTGGAGAGAGTTTCGGGGTGCCCATCCACAGCCACCGGAGCGCTCTGCAGCCGAAAGGCAGGAGCAGCTCACTGGGTCCCCCTGTGGAGACCGAGGGAACATCAGCAAAGAGCAGCCCGGAGCAGTGTGCTCAGAGCAAGCCCTGGGAGGAGGGGCGTGGAAACCTCTCTTTTCGGTAACACGGAGCCCCGTGCTCCCCAACCTTCTTTTGGCCACGCCCCACCTGAGCTTCTCTAAAATCCTGGTGCCCCTGTGACGTATAATGCTAATTATTCAAAAGGCGAGCTCCCGTTCACGGGGAGGAAGCCTAAAAGGCCATGAACTTGGTCCACACAAGCTTCCAAAGAACACGGCGTCCACGAAAGAGAAAAATAGAAGGAGGAAAGGACAGTGGAAGTCCCGAGGGGACAAATCGCTGAGAACTTGCTTAAAACACGATACTATGAAAGTGAAATGAAAAAATAGCAAATAAAGTTTCAAAACATACAATAGCAGAAATGCGTAAATATGTCACAGTATATATTTACATACTGTTTATGAGGCCCCTAGAACCATAAATGCAAAAAAAAAAAATCACTGTGAATAACTTACTCTCAAATTGCCCCCCTTAAAAGTTCCATTGCCCCCCCGTGGGATGTGTGCCTCACCCTGGGAACCACTGGTGTAGACGCTAGTGGACGGAGAAGGTAGAGAAGTGGGGAGAGCAGAGCAGCTGTGGACGTGAGCAGAGGCGGGAGAGACGGCTGTGGAGATGGTCTGCATACGTATGACCTGTTTTGGGAAAAGCAAAGTGAACCAGGCGTGCGGGGCTCTGAGGGGCTCCAGGCCCCCCCGCCCCCGCCCCCGCGCCAGCACTGACTCTGGCTTTGGCCCCGTAGTATGGAATGACCCTCTACCAGAACTACCGGCTCCCCCACCACAGAAAGGCGGCCTACCTGAGCTCCCTCTCCGGGCCTGTGGTAAGTGGACCTGCCGCCTTCAGAGCCAGGGTCATCCCCTCAGCTCTTCACAAACATGTCTCATGCAGAGGGGGTTATGGGGGGCGGGGTGCAGCTCAGACTCGTGGTCCCCGAGAAGCCAGCCTGTCCCCCGCACCGCTTGCCCCTGGGGCTGCTGCCCTCCCTGTCCCGCCCCACAGCCCCCAGACAGTTCAGGTGGAAGCTCCGCTCAGGGTGCAGGTGGGCATTCGCCTGAGGGCTGCCCTCTCACCTTTGCTTCCGGCCCGGAGACCTGGGTGCCCTTGGCCATGCCACTGGGGTCCTTCGCTGGTGAGAGAGGGAGGGAGGAGAGAGAGTCCCCCGGCTCTCAGGGCACACCTGCCTTCCCAGAGGTGCGCACGCACTCGTCCTCCCACTGCACGGTCTTCATGGCCTGTATCCCTTCCCGGGACCTCTGACCCTTCACGCCAGCGGAGGCCTGTGTCCCTGCACTCGCGTGCCCGCAGGAGGGGGCGTTTCTCAGTCTTAAGAGAGACCAAACCCGGGTTAGCTGAAGGGCCGATCTGTCTGCCCCTGAGGTCCCACCCACACCTCCGGGAGCTGGGCGGGGTGTTCCCGGCCCTTCCCTGGCGCCTGGGACTGCTTCGTGCCGAGCGCCCCGAGTGCTCTGGCAGTTCCTATGCTCACGACGCGCGCCCCCTACAGCGCAGTGTCTCCGAGAACTCCCTCGTGGCCATGGACTTCTCCGGGCAGACCGGAAGAGTGATCGACAACCCCGACGAGGCTGAGAGTGCGGCCCTGGAGGAAGGACACGCCTGGAGGGTAAGGGTACGACAGCCCGTCCCCAGCGGGATCCCTGCCTCGCGCTGCTCCAGGACAGCGGCTCTGTGGGTGTTGGCCAGGGGGTAAGGAGTTGCGGGGGAGGGTGGCATCGAGATTCCCCATCCGCAGCACCCCGCCTCCTGTCCCCTGGGCACCCCAGGAAGGACCAGGACAGGAGCAGGGGCGCCTGGGCCCACACACACAGCGGTCCCTGCTGAGGAGTTGTCAGGGCCTGGGTTTGCGGGCCACAGAGCCCACGCCTCGTGGCTCCACCGCCGACCGGCTCCGTGGCCTCGCACCCTCCGTCACGTCCTGCCCTCCAGATGGAAGAACGGCGCCCCGCTCCCCCGTTCCCTGAATCTGAAGACAGTGCCCAAGCGGGAGCTGCAGCGCTGGCCCCGAAGCGCTCCCGAGCTCGGAGCGTGCAGAGGAGGGCCCACAGCAGGGTGGGGGGCGCCCGTGGTTTCTGCTGAGATTCTCCCAACTCCCCACACGTCTCCCGTCGGACACAGACGGAGCCTCCGCCTCGGGCGGGACTGTCAGGAACACGCCTGCACGGTGCTCCTGGCTCTGCTTTCCCCACTGGGGCCCGCAGCTCTTGTTCTCCGTGGGCAGACAGGCGCGGGCGGTCCCTCGGGCCAGGCCCCGTCCTCCCAGGCAGGACGCCCTGAGCAGCGTGGACGGGGTTGGCGGCCCTGCCCGTCCGTTGGCGGCACTGACGTGGCGTTTCCCTTGCAGAGACGCAGCACCAGGATGAGCGCCCTGGGCAGCCAAAGCCCCCTCGCCCATTCCTCCCTCAACACCGGTACGTGGGCCGCTGTGCGCTGCGGAACCCGCTCCCCCCCCCCCCCCCGATGCTGTCCACCCAGGGTGCCCGATGGCCTCAGGAAGGGGCCCACTGTGTGCGCCACGGAACCCGCTCCCCCACCCACACACACACTCTCCACCCAGGGTGCCCGATGGCCTCAGGAAGGGGCCCGCCAGCCACACAGCTGTGCTCGGGGCAGCCCTGCGCAGGGCCGGGACCCACTCTCCCTCTCTCTTCCCCCCCTCCCTCTCTCTTCCCCCCCTCTCCCTCCCCCACAGTGATTCACAAGAGCCAGCACTGGTTCCATGGCAGGATCTCCAGGGAGGAGTCGCACCGCATCATCAAGCAGCAGGGGCTGGTGGATGGGTAAGCACGCGGACAGGTGCGGAGGGCTGTGCACTGTGGGCGTGGGGTCCGCCCAGGCCTCGCTCCGGACGGGGCAGAAGGAGAGCCTCACGGAGCAGGCGAGGGCACTCGGGGCGTGTGGGTTGCACGAGGCCTGTCCACCAGTGAGGTCGCCATCTCTGTGCGTGCTGTTACCGTGCCCGCCTGTGCTGAAGGGAGCAGGCCAGGACAGGCCAGTCACTCTGATCAGTAAGGCCCTGGGCACCGTGGGTGCCCTACGTCAGCATCGTGAGAGCAGACAGCCCAGCCCACAGCCGGCCCGGGCCTTTCTCCCTGGGAGTGGCTCGTCTCACCTGGGCTGGGGTGGCGTCCTGCACGTGGCCACATGATGGGGTCCCTGGGCACAGCTCCTGGCGTCGTCCACGTTGTGGGCCCTCCCAGGGCCCTCAAGGTCAAGAGGGCTAACACCCCGAGGTCAAAGCCTGGCCACACCCACTCGGCATCCTTGGGAGGCGCTGGCCAGGGTCGGGGACAGCCCATGACTGAGGGAGCAGCTCCGGCAGCGGCAGGTCCCTGCAGAGCTCACCGCCCACACCTCACCCGCACAGGACACGCACTGGCTCCTCCCTGACCGGGCAGACGCGTGGGCCACTTCCTGGTCCGCTGGCCACTCAGGGTCTGCTCACAGCGGTCTGGGAAGCTGTCGAACTCAAAGAACAACCCTCTTGCCCCTCGCCTTTTACAAGTCTTACTGTGGGAATTTAAAACGTGACCTACGAGGGAAGGGGGTCGTGCGCCCCCTTTCCTGCTCCCGGCTTCAAAGCCTGCTAGCCGACTGACTGTCCCCTTACCCTCGTTTCTGCCTCCTGCACGCCCCCCCCCCCCCCCACTTTGGGACCTTCTAGAGGGAACCATGGCAAAGCTGCCTGCACCTCTAAGAAGGCCCCTTCTCCTGGCTCAGCAGGGTCAGTACTCTTTCAAAGGAAGGGGTCGGGGAAGGGACAGCTGAATACTTCCAACAGTAAAAGCGTTTTAAATAAAAATAGGCAACCCTCAACAACAACAAAGAAAATGATGGAACATCCCAGCCATGTTCAGATTTCCCCAGTTGCTTAAAAAAAAAAGGCCTTTAAATTCAGTTGGTTTGGATAAGGGCCCCCAATGCACTTCGCCCATAAGTCTCTCAAGTCTCCTCGAGGACGGTAGGCGCCCCCAGGCACTCGTGCTTGGCCTCGCCTTCCGCCCCGCCGGCCCGGGCTGCGGCAGGGGCGCGATGGCATGCTGGGGACAGTCAGCGCTGCACGCGCAGCCTCGGGGCTCCTGGGGGCGACCTGGGCACGAGGGGAGCGCTCTGTCCTCCGCTGGGCCTGGTCCTCGCGTGCGCTCGGCGCGGGGCAAGGCCGGGGGCCATGGGCCTGACCCTCCCTGGCCAGGCCCCACCCCCATTCGCCACGTGGTTTCGGCCTGTTCGGCGTCGGTGTTTCCTTAAGGGAACAGACCCGTCCTCTTCGGCCCTACGACGCCTTCATTTCTTAGCTGAGTCCTCTCCCTCGTCATGTGCCCGGTCTCCTGGGAAGTGCACCTCGATACTTAATGGTCAGTTTTCAGAGCACTGACGTGGCGTGCCACCGTCCTCCTAGTGACGAATGAGGTGCTGCTCTCTCACTCGTGAATTGTGGTTCTTACGATTGATTTTTTTCAACCAAAGTGCATTCTTCTTGACGCTGCATGTGCTGTCCCTGGTCACGGTGCCCTTCCTCCGTGGCGCCCGAGCCCTCTGACCAGCACTGAGCGTGGTGACCTCAGCAGGGACAGGATACGGTGCAGGAGGCCCCGGGACACATCTTCCCAAATTGGGGGAATTTGAACAAGTCCTGGCGGCCCTGTTTCTCTTCTCCACAAAAAGCCCGTGCTCTACCGAAGATCGGGCTGGAGCGTGCGTTGAGACTGAACACTGCCCGGGTCGCGCTGCTGCCCCCAAGGGGGGTGGAGGCGTGCGGCTCTCCCTGCGCTGGGCCTGCTTCCTCCTCCTCCCACTGGGAGACCCTCGTGAGGACCACAGCCCCCCCCGGTGCGGTGCGGTGCGCCCCTCTCTGACACGCTTTACCCTTGGACGTGGCAAGATTCCCACGTCGCTCCGGAGGACGCGCAAGTCCCTTTAGTCCTCAGCAGCGCTCAGATGCCCAGCCTCCAGTCGCCCCAAGTCCTCCCAGCTCTTACGTGGTCCGCTCATGGCTTTGGCTCCGTTTTGCTTTGGGGAGAGAGTGAATCGGGCGCGCTTTTTAAATAGGAGCCAGTGTGCTTGCTCGTCTGCCTGTCCTGCTCCCGCCTTGCCCGCGGTGAAAGCCCAGCGGACGCGGCTGCGTGCAGCTGCCGGCAGGGAGGCCCGCGCGCTCCCAGGGCTCCGGGCTTGGCTCTGGCACGCGGGCTCCGTCTTGCGTCTCCTGCCCTTGCGGGTGCCTTTGCCGGCGAGTTCTTAGAAGCGAAGCGTGAGTGGCAGGCAGAGGCTTAGGTGACGCCTTGCCAGCGTTTCCTCGGCAGCGGGCACCTCGCCACGGCTCCCAGACGTCAGGAGAGCGGGAAGTGCCGGGCTTTCCCAAGGCTGTGCGTTGGAGAGTTTTCTGCACGCGCCTTTTGGTTACACAGATTTCCTCACGTGGTCACTCGCGCTGGCCGCTGCTGACCCCTGTCCGCAGTCCTGACGGCCTTGTTAGGGCCGGACTTGCCCCCACCCGTGCAGTCAGCGTCGAGGGCTGGCACTGCTCCTCCTCCCCTCCCTGCTTCCCTCTTCCCTCGCCTTCTCTTTCTCTTCCCTTTTGTTTTGCTCGCTTCTGCCTGCTGCACCAGACGGGAGCCCGGTGTCCCGGGCGGCACCGCTGCCAGTGCCCTGCCTGGTGCTCAGGAAGCTGAGGCCCGCCTCCCGGGGACGTGACCCCAGGGAAGTGAGGACCTTCGCCTTGGCCCTGGGCCCAGGCCAGCAGCCCACTTTGCTGTCCTCTGGTGGGGGCCCTGGGGCTAGATGAGCACGCTCTGTCCGCGGTGTCAGCTCCACGGGGCAACACAGGACGGGGCAGCGGGGTGGTGGCCTCCACTCACACCGGACGTCAGGTGTGAGGCCAGGAAATACACCCAGGAGGGGCTGCAGCCCCCCACGTGCACCCCCACCCGCCCGCAGGGTTCCTGCCAAGCAGCGGCCACGCTGCCTAACGGGGTGCAGCCCTCATCTGATGTGCATGCTCCCCGCCATCAGTGCTCACCCTAACCCCCTCCCCGCCCCGCACCAGCGCAGCTCCCTAGCCCACCTGTCTCCCATGGACCCTGGTTCTGAGCAGAAGCCAGTTCTTCTAGACTGTGACTCGGGCTAGTGAGTCTGGTGTTGCATTTGAGACCCGAGAGCTGCTGAGTCATCCTCGGAGTCTCTTGGGGGTGTCCAGGATGGGGGGCCCGTGGGGGGCCCTGGCCTGTGATAGGACGTGGCCCAGGCGCGCCACGGAAGCTGCTCCTTTCCCTCTGCAATGCTGCCTCGGGTCGGTGCGCACACTGCACGCCTCTGCCTTCCGGGCGAGGCCCGTCCCCAGCAGGTCCTGCGCGGCCTCACTGGTTTCTGGCTCCGCCTTCTGCTCTGAGGAGGGAGGAGACTTTCCTTCATCGCAGACTCCGGGTCCCTGCTGACCTGGGTCTGTCCGTCCCTGCTGCTCACTTGCTGCCCAGATCTGGCCAGGCTGCCCTCGGCCATCACCTTTGAGAGCTCCCTCACCCCACAGACCAGGTGTTCCAGCCGCGTCCCCTCCCCCTGGGCCGCAGGGCCCTGGGTCCTCGGCGTGATGTGAGAAACCCCGGCCTGGGCACGCGGGCGCTACTGCCCCAGAGGCCAGCGGATGCTGGGCACGCGCCTCCCTCGTGGCTACAAGGGAAGCGCGTGTGCGTGCGCGCGCACGGGCAGGTGTGCGCACTGAGTTTGGATTTTCACATTGACGCTCAGTCACCTTCCCTTCCCAGGCTCTTCCTGGTCCGCGACAGCCAGAGCAACCCCAAGGCGTACGTGCTCACGCTGAGCCACCACCAGAAAATCAAAAATTTCCAGATCTTACCTGTGAGTATCGAGGTCTTCCTGCGAATCCTCTTCCCTGCTGCTTCTAGACGCAGTTTCCAAGTTACACACCAGCCAGACTGCAGAGCTGTCAGTGTCAGGCATTTCCACGCTCACCGGGGGACACACTTAGAGACTTTTCTGGAAAGGGGGAGCCTGTCTCCTGCTGGAGGTGTGGGAGGGGCCTGTGCGGGCCGGGCCTGGGCTCTAACCTGGGAGTGTCTTGTGTCTCTCAGTGCGAGGAGGAGGGGCAGGTGTTCTTCAGCCTGGACGACGGGAACACCAAGTTCTCCGACCTGATCCAGCTCGTCGACTTCTACCAGCTCAACAAGGGGGTGCTGCCCTGCAAGCTCAAGCACCACTGCGTCCGCGTGGCCTTGTGATTCGCCCCGCGCGGCTGGCGGCTGGGGGGCACCCACGTGGCCTGGTGACCCCAGACCCGCCTGAGCTGGTGGCTGGAGGGAGATCACACTGGAAGGAGTAGGAGGCCTTTGCATGGTGGAAAACACACTTTGATTCTGTACCTGGGGAGCCAAATCGCTCCCTCTGGTGCCAACCCCCTATATCGGATAGTCCTTGGATGTCACAGTGATGTGCTGCTTGGACCCTGCCAGCCAAATCAGGGGCTGAAAGAGCGAGTGCTAGATCGGAGGAAAACCGGAGCGAGCGTCCTGGCGGGCCCACGTGTGAAGCAGAGACGTGATTGGAAATAAACTCTTGCCCTGGAATAATCTTGACAATTCAAACTGACATGTTTACTTTTTTGTACTGATCCCTTTTTTGCACTCCTTGTTTTCAATGTTGTATTCAGCCCCTGGTGGCGGGGACACGGCTGTGCAGCGCATACAAGACGGAGAGAGTTTCGAGCGGACGGTAGACGTTGCCGACGGAGCACAGAGGTATCCGGAGGGCGGGCCCGCCTGCAGGTCACCGCGGGTGGATTCAGCGTCCAAATAACAACACCCTCGCCCTTCCCAGTCGACTAGAAAAGCTTCTAGAAACATCCAGGTGTTCCCTGTGGTCGGCATTGGACAAGCCTCACGGACCAGTCAGGCAGCCACCGTCCGTCACTCACCTCTCCACACAAGGTGCCGCGCTCGTGCTCCGAGGTGCCCCGTCTTCCGCAGCCAGGAGCCTCCGTTTCCGGGGACACCCCCATGCCACGCCTGGCAGGGCCGCGTCCCCCCGCTGGTTGGAGACAGGCAGCTTGCTTGAGACTCTGCTACTCTCGTCTGCCCGTGGTCCGTCCGCCGGCGCACCTGCCGCCTGTTCTAGAAGGATCACTGCCTGACCCCTGCGGTGGCCTGAGTCTCCTCATGGCTGCCCTCCCTTGGGGACTCAAGGCTCTGATAAGAAAATGTCACCTGCTTGGCTTCCTGCAGAGACCCGCAGGTTTCCATGGTGACACGGATGGAAACATTGAAAGGGCACCATGTCTCCGCCCAGATTTGTGAGTTTCCATGGTGACACAGATGGAAACCTTGAAAGGGCATGTCCCCGCCCAGATTGGCAGGTTTCCATGGTGACACGGATGGAAACCTTGAAAGGGCATGTCCCCACCGGATTGGCAGGTTTCCAAGGTGACACGGATGGAAACTTTGAAAGGGCACCATGTCTCCGCCCAGATTTGTGAGTTTCCATGGTGACACGGATGGAAACCTTGAAAGGGCATGTCCCCGCCCGGATTGGCAGGTTTCCATGGTGACACAAATGGAAACATTGAAAGGGCACCATGTCTCCGCCCAGATTTGTGCGTTTCCATGGTGACACGGATGGAAACCTTGAAAGGGCACATCCCTGCCTGGATTGGTGGGTTTCCATGGTGACACGGATGGAAACCTTGAAAGGGCATGTCCCCACCCAGATTCACGGGTTTCCATGGTGACACGGATGGAAACATTGAAAGGGCACCATGTCTCCGCCCAGATTTGTGAGTTTCCATGGTGACACGGATGGAAACCTTGAAAGAGCATGCCCCTGCCTGGATTGGCAGGTTTCCATGGTGACACAGATGGAAACCTTGAAAGGGCATGCCCCTGCCTGGATTGGCAGGTTTCCATGGTGACACGGATGGAAACCTTGAGAGGGCACCATGGTCCAGGCCCAGATTCGCGCGTTTCCATGGTGACATGATGGAAACATTGGAAGGGCACATGTCCTAGGCCCGATTTGCGGGTTTCCATGGTGACACGGATGGAAACCTTGAAAGGACACGTCCCCGCCTGGATTGGCGGGTTTCCATGGTGACACTGATGGAAACATTGGAAGGGCACATGTCCTAGGCCCGATTTGCAGGTTTCCATGGTAACACAGATGGAAACGTTGAAAGGGCACATCCCCGCCTGGATTGGCGGGTTTCCATGGTGACACAGATGGAAACATTGGAAAGGCACCATGTTCCAGGCCCGGATTGGCGGGTTTCCATGGTGACACAGATGGAAACATTGAAAGGGCACCATGTTCCAGGCCTAGATTCCTGGGTTTCCATGGTGACACAGATGGAAACATTGAAAGGGCACCATGTTCCAAGCCTGGATTGGCGGGTTTCCATGGTGACACGGATGGAAACATTGAAAGGGCACCATGTTCCAGGCCTAGATTCCTGGGTTTCCATGGTGACACAGATGGAAATATTGAAAGGGCACCATGTTCCAGGCCTAGATTCCTGGGTTTCCATGGTGACACAGATGGAAACATTGAAAGGGCACCATGTTCCAGGCCCGGATTCGCGGGTTTCCATGGTGACAAGGATGGAAATACTGAAAGGGCACCATGTTCCAGGCCCGGATTCCTGGGTTTCCATGGTGACAAGGATGGAAACATTGAAAGGGCACCATGTTCCAGGCCCGGATTCGCGGGTTTCCATGGTGACAAGGATGGAAACATTGAAAGGGCACCATGTTCCAGGCCCGGATTCGCGGGTTTCCATGGTGACAAGGATGGAAACATTGAAAGGGCACGTCCTGGCCCAGCTTTGCGGCCTGTGCCTGATGCCCCCGGCCTGAGACCCCGGCGCGGGAGGCAGCTGGCGGCCTCTGCCGCCTCGTCCTCACAGCAGCTGGGGATGTGGACCAGCCTCGTCAGCAGGACACTGCTTCCCGCGCCGGGGCCGCACGGACGGTGCCCGGTCCCAGAGGGGCGTCCCCAGGTCTGAGAGTGGCCGTGTCTTTCTTCCCTTTGGTCTCTGACGAGCACACAGACCTCTGTGGTGCAAGTGATTTTCTTGTCTAGTAGCAGTTCCGATGTTGACTGGCCTCTGAACGTGCCCCCCGCGGACGCCCCCACGGGGTGGGTCCCCAGAAACACACAGGCCTTGGCCTCGGGCCGCACCGTGGGTCAGTCAGTAGAGGGAAACTGTTACTCTACAGGCCACACTCTGGTTGTTTTCTGTGCCTGTCCATTTATGCAAATGAAGAAGTTTTAGTAAGACGTTTCTAGCTATAGTTACTCAATTGTGTTTTCTTTTCTGTATCCAGTTTATCTTCATAGCCTTGACCATAGGCGGGCCTCCCAGGGCGCGGGCGGCGCTGCCCGTACCACCCGAGGGACTGACTCTGACGCCGCCGCCCTCGCTGGCTGGACGTGAACCTGAGCACGAGACAGGTCCCGACCTGTCCCGTTGAGTAGACCAGGCCCAGCGGCGAGGCGAGGCCCGCTCCCTCCCCCGTAGATGGCTAGTGTTTGCGGCATTTCATATTTATACGCACGCGTTTTATTTAAAGGACAGCAGGAGCCCGACTCTGACTCAGTTTTGCATGTAGCTGTGTGCCCGGCCCTTGGTCCCTTCCCGGCCTCCATGAATCGACGGCGAGTGCAGGCTTGGCACGGGGCGTCCTCGTCCTGCCTGGCCGGGAGGGCCACCTGACAGCAGCCGGCCCCTGGACCAGGCAGTAGCCACCCGCCGGCCAGGGGCGGAAGACATCCGGCCTTTATTTTTGTATTTCGGTGACATGAATGTAGACGGGACAGCTCAGGGTCGCGTGGAGCCTGTTGCGTTTTTATCCGCCTGTGATTTATTTTCTTTTTAAGTGATACTCGTGTAACAGCCTGGGCTAGGTGGAGAGGGAAGACGCCGCGTTGCGGGTGTCGGCCCCCGGCGTGCTGGGGCGAGTCCCAGGATTGCTTTTCTGTTTGCTGAACTTGGAAGAAATATGTGCCTCAGTCTAGAAGTCTTGTCTTCTCGCCTCTGCGTGTGACCCCTGGCAGTCTGACCAGCCGTCTCACCTTGCGGGGTGGGACGTGCTCGCCGTCAAGTGTGATGTCACAGCGAGCCGCGTGGCCCCACGCCCGCGCCCCAGGGATGCAGACGGTGCAGAGACAAGCTCTCCTCATGTGCTTTGCTCCTCTTTGTACATAGCTCCTCAGCTCATGAACCTAAGTACACACTTTCAGGTATTTTTGTACCAATAAGGGACTGGTGATCTGTTTCTTGTAATTTGAAATAAACATTAATAAACATACAGTGTTCTTCATTTTCCATGGTGTGTTCTGTCTCTTTATTTCCAACCCCTCCAGCTGGTCAGTGGCTGAAACCCCTCACAAGCGATGGAGGAGGATGACTGCGTGCCTCTTCCCACTGGGGGGTGCGGGGAGGCAGCTGGAGGGGAACCGGCATGGGGTGGGCGAGTTCCTGGGCCCACGGAGTCTGGGGCTCAGTCATCACCGGGCTGAGTGGGTCCCAGCGGGGACACGGCCCTGGAAGCACCAGAGCACCGTCTCCACTCGGGGTTCGCGAGCACCTCACGGGGCCCATAGGCGCTCACATCTGACAGCTCCCCCAGCGGGACATCATGGGGCAGGAGCCTGGGTTTCCCAGTCAAACAGGAACTCGGCGGGAAGGTCAGGAGAACGGCTGCCCTGGTCTCCTCCCGGTGGCCTGGCCTGGGCCGCCGTGTGCCCCGGGCTGCCGCCCCACCCGCGCAGAGGGCGCAGGGCTGTCACTGCGGCCTGGCCCACCCGCGGGAGCTCCCCTGGGGCATCCCGCTCCTGTTCTTGTCTCCGGGAGGGTCCTCTGCGTCTGCCACTTGCCCCTCTGTGACCCCTGACCTGCGCCCGGCCCGAGTCCCCATCTCCCTCGCCAAGGCCCACCGTCCATCCTGGTCCTGCCCCACGTCAGGCTGGTGCCCGCCCTCGCCGGCACACTCACCTCACTGCCGTGTCGCTCCGTGCTGGGCCGCCTCCGCCAGGTCCCCGCGTGCCTGGCTGCCTGGGGCCCTTCCCTTCAGAGCCGCGCTAACCTTCGCTTGTTCCGGGGAGAGTCCGAGGTAGCTGGCCGAAATGGTACCAAGGAAGAACGATGCCCATCACTGAGGGAGTGGGCAGGTGGGAAGTCGGGCCAGGAGCCTGCTAACCCGAGGGTCTGAGTCTAAGGAACCTGGAGCCGCCATCCTCGTGGCCTCGAGACGTGGGCTACAGGAACGCCCCCCGCTGTCAGTGGCCAACGCAAGGAGGCCCCTGGCGGGTTCGAGGAGCCGGCTGTCCCTGAGCTGGGAACAGCGGCCGTTCAGGGAGCGCCCTCCCAGCGGGGGCGCGTGCGGAATGCCCGTGGCCTTGACACAGCCAGCCTGCCCCGTAGCTCTTCCTTCCCCTGCCCCAGAGGTGGGCCCACAGCCCCAGCCGCCGGCCACAGCACAGTACAAGCTCGGCCTCCGGCAGGCACTGGCTGGCCGTGGCTGACCCGGGCCTCCGAGGTCAAAGTCGGACCTGGAGCGAAGGGGGCATTGCTCATGCCTCGGGAACCCTCCGTGCATTTGAGTTCATTTTTTCCCCCTAATTCTCACCTGAGGATGTTTTCCCGTGGATATTTATTTATTCATTTTCAGAGAGAATGGAAGGGGGGCGGGGAGAGAACTTTTTTAACATACATTTTTATCGGTTTCAAAGAGGAAGGGAGAGGGAGTGAAATAGAAACATCCATGAGGCGAGAGAATCGTGGATCGGCTGCCTCCTGCACACCCCCCACTGGGGATCAAGCCCACAACCTGGGCCTGTGCCCTTGGCTGGAATCGAACCCGGAACCCTTCAGTCCACAGACCAATGCTCTATCCACTGAGCCAAACAGGCCAGGGCGAGAGAGAGGACTCTTGATATGAGAGAGGCACATGGATTGATGGGTTGTCTCCCGCACGCGCCCTGACCAGGGCCAGGGATGGAACCTGAAACTGAGGTCCTTGCCCTTGACTGAAATCGAACACGCAACCCTGCAGTCTGCAGGCCAACACTAACCACTGAGCACCCTGGCCAGGGCCACCTGAGTTCTCACTGCGTCCCCGGTGCCACAGGGAGACTTTGAGGAAAGACGTGGCCTGCAAGGAGCCAGCTGGCTTTGGTCTGACCTGACCTTGGATTTCTCCCCTTGAGGGTCACCTGGGACCCAGGCCACTGTTACCCAAACTCCAAAGGCCAAATGCTAGGGATGAGAAGCAGTCCCCTGGGGCGGGGTGGGTCCGCTGCCCTGTCGCCACCCGAGGCTGCAGCTCAGACACTTTGGGGCGTGGCGCTCAAGGGTCACATCACACGCCACACGCCACACGCCACACGCCACTCGAGCTAGAGAGGCAGTGAGCTGCCACTCGGGTCACCGAGCTGCCACATGCAGGTTCCCCCCTGGCTCCACCGGGAGGCGGGATTGAACCCGTGGTCGCGAGGCGCGGAGAGCACGGGCGAACCTGAATGCAGAGGAGGAGGTTCTTGCTGAGGAGTGGCCGCCTGTGGTCTGGGTGCTGATCTGAGGCCAAGGCTGCCGGCCGCCCTCCTGCCCGGGGTCCCACTGGATCTGCCTCGCAGCACCCCCTCGGGCTGGAGACCCTCCCCTCGCACCCGGCCCTCGGCGCACGGTTCCTTGGGTGGGAGTGTGTTTAGCATCGGGAGGCCGCGTCCGTAAGCACCCAGCGCCCACCTGCGCACACAGGGGCCCGAGGGTGAAGGAGTGGGATCGACAGCACCTCCTGAGGGTTTTTACGGGGTCCGTTTGGGTCACGAAACGTCTCACGTCTCAACGAAGCCGGGGCCTTACGTCCACACACTGTTCTCAAGCAGAGGACCAGGCTCGGTGCGCCCAGCGCTGCCCCCTCGGGAGATGGGCACCCAGTTCCCGCGGGCGAGGCTTTATCGCCACCAGAGATTAATGTTTAACCCGCTGATGAGGCTGAAAACCAAGGCCGGGCCGTGCGGTTCGCAGCTGCAGGGCAGACCCGCGGGATCTCCAACCGGGACTCCTCGCCGCCACCCAGCCCCCAAGCCCGGGCCGCGCCGCAGGGACAGGACGCGGCCGGCGGTGAGTCTCCCGTTGGTCCTAATCGGACGGGCACTACGGGAAACGGCAGCACCCGCGCCTGGACCTCCCGTTCCACAGCGCAGAGCGGCCGCTTAAAGGTTAACTCCGCTGGGGGCGGGGGCGGGGGTGAGTTCTCCACGCAGTACACCGGCTCTCCGGCTGCGGTTGGCACCGGGGCTGGCAATGGCAGTCCCTGCTGCCGCGGGTCTGACCACCGGGAGGTGCCGGGCGTGATGGCACAGCCAGGACCAGCCCAGCCTCTGTTCCTCTACCTCTTCCCGCCACGCGGCCTGGAACTGGGTTCCGAGCCTGCTTCTCCCTCTGTGAAGTGGGCGCTGCCCGAACCGGTTTGGCTCCGCGTGACGTGGGTGTTAATAGTCGTTTGGGGACTAAACCGCAGCGTCTGGAAGTATCCAGCTCACGGGAGACACGAGAAAGTGTCACTACTCCCCTCGCCTTGGGGGGAACCCACAGGACCCCCTCTCACGCCCTGAGACATTTCGTTCCCATTCCTGAGCGGTGCTCGGATTTCCGCGGCCGCGCCCGGGATCGGCGCGATGCGCCCTCCGCCCCCGGCCTGCAGCTCGGCTCGGCCGCCGCCTCTGCCTCTGGGAGAAGAGACTCCTGACAGCCCCGCGTGCCTTGGGGGGGACATTTGCGGTCGCTGAGTAAGGGCCGGAGGAGAGACCTTTGCCCTCCAGCGTCCTAACGTCACTCTCTGGCGTCCTCTCGTTAAGGGTCTCATCCCCCAGGAGGGAGGACTTCCTCCATCTCACTTTCCCCCCTGTGGGCCCGTGTCCCCACACCACGCGTGGGCCCGTCCTTCAGGGATGCGCTGGCTCCATCAGCTCGCGTTCCCTCCTCGGGGGTTCTGGGCCCTCTCCGTCTCCTCGGCCAGGTGCGTCCTGGCCACCGACGCCTCACCCTTTCGCGGGGACAGCAGGCTCGAGGGTGAGAGGCGAGACCCCGGCCTCTTCTCTCTCCAGGGCACGCAGGCCCTTTTGAGACGCTGGCGTTCCCGTTTATTTCAGTCAGATGTCTGTGCTGGGATTTTTTAAAAAATATATTTTTGTTGATTTCAGAGAGGAGGGGGAGAGAGAGAGATCCACGATGAGAGAGAATCATGGATCGGCTGCCACCTGCACGCCCCACACTGGGGATCAGGATGGTAACCCCAGGCCTGTGCCCTGACCGGAATCAAACCGGGACCTCCGGGGTCACAGCATGATGCTCACCGCGGAGCCACACTGGCCAGGCTTCCACACTTTCCTAAGTTTCCCCTACAAGCCCAGCAGATCTTTGTTCAGGTTCAGCCCTGCTGTCCTGTCTTCACTCCAGTCTGTCCATCCTCCGCACTGCGGGTGGCCCTGCGGCTGGCCACAGGCACCCCCGGGCAGTGAGGACGGATTCCGGCCCGGGCCGGCCGTCAAACCCCCCCCCCCCGCCACGTTTGGGTGTTTCCCCCTCGTGTGTACACCTCAGACCCTCCACTCTGCACTCTGCACTCTCCACTCGCCGCCCTGACCCCATCGCTCTCGGAGCTCCGCTGGAGTGACTTTCACGCCCAGCTTCCCCACGCTGGTGCCCGCACACAGCTACCAGGCCCTGGCCCTGGGCCCCGCCTGGCTGTGCCTCGTCCATGCCCTGCATGCTGTGTACATGTGTGTGGGTTTCTCTCTTCTGTTTGGTCTCGCGGCGTCTGCCTGCCACCGGCCTGGGACCCCGTGGTGGACCCGACCACACACAAGGGCCAGTGGGCTGCTGGGGGCTCAGCCACGTGGCAGCTCTGTGACCCTGGGCAAGTGCCCTGACCTCTCTGAGCCTCTGCCTCCTCGGTCTGTAAGACGCAGGGAGGACATCGTCTGCCTGGAGGCCGTGGGGAGGGGCTGAAGGAGCCTGTGGGAAAGGCCTGTGGGGAACCTTCCAGAAGGCCTGTCCTGTCACAGTGACTGTGAAAGGGAAGATGTCCCTCTTCTCACGGAGGTCAGAGCTGGGCCAGCCCCGCACCCACCAGAGTCCCTCCTGTGTGGCCTCCTCGGGTCACCCAGGGTTACCAGGGCCGGTGCCAGCTGAGCTGGGAGAGCCCCGCCCTGCAGGGTCAAAGGGCCCAGTGCTCAGCCCAGCCCTGGCACACGGCCACCTGCCCCAGCACCCCCTCCAGGCCTATGGCCCCTGTGCAGCGAGGAGTGTGGCCAGCTTGCCTCTCCCCTGCAGGGGACCCATCTCCCAGGCGGGGGCAGAGCTTCCTCCTGTCGGTGTGCCCCTGCCCCTTGGCCCTGCCAGCCTCCCTCTGGCTGCCGTGCCCACGCCAGCTGCCCTGCCAGCTGCCCACCTGCTGAGGAGCAGCCCCGCCCCGGCCGGCTTAGGCCTGCAGGTCTCTGCCCCGGAGGGCACGGCTCCGGGAGATGCTGCGTCCTCAGACCAGACCATGGCTCTGTGGGCGGAGCTCCCAGCTCCTGACAGCCACAGGCCTGAGAGTGTGTGCACCCATGTGCGGATGTGTGCACCCATGTGGGGAGCATGTGCACGTGCCTGCATGCAGGTGCTGTGGTGCCTGCATGCTATGTGTGCACGCATGTATGTGCTGTCTGTGTGCTGTGTGCATGTATGTGCATGTGTGTCTGCATGCTGTGTACATGTGTGTGTGTCTGCATGCGGTGTGCACATGTATGTGGGTGTTTACATGCTGTGTGTGCATGCCTGTGTGCATGTGTCTGTGTGTGTGTGTGTCTGTGCGTGTGTCTGTGTGCATGTGCGTGTGTGCGCGTGTCTATGTGTGTGCGCGCGTGTCTGTGTGTGTCTGTGCGTGTATGTATCTGTGCATGTGTGTGCGTGTGCGCGCACGTGTGTCTGTGCACGCATGTGTGTGTGTCTCTGTGTGTGTGCACGTGTGTCTGTGTCTGTGTGTGTCTGTGTGTGTGTGCGGTGAGAGCAGCAGAACCCACCTCTCGCCTCCTGCCTGAGTGCCCCAGCCCCTCCCCGGGTCCACAGGGCCCTGGGCCCCTCACAGAGAGAGCACCTGTCCTGCCCCAGCCTGCCGGGAGCTGGGGAGGGCGAGTCCTCCGCTGTGTGAAAAGCTATGTGTTTCGGGTGCTGGTCGCTTCTGGCGGAAGAACAGGGCTGTGAGTCAGACAAGCCTGGGCTTGACCCTCCCCGCCTCTGCTTCTCTCTGACCAGAACCAGAGCAGAAGGAGCAGGGGCACCCTGAGCCCCCGTCCCTTCTGTCAGGGGTCCCCATCGCCCCTAGGAGAGCAGAGAGGTGCTGGCCCAGCCTGTGGCCCTGCGTGGCTCCACGTGGCCCCATCCTGTCACAGAGCAAGCGCTCCTGGCTCCCCGCTTACCTGGCCCTGGGGCCCTGGACAGGACGGGGCTGAGCATGCTCAGGGACTGGGGACACGGGACCCCTTTCCCAGGCCCGTGCCCCTGGCCTCGGCTCGCTGTCCCCTGGGTCCTGCCCAGCCCTCCCTGGCCATGCCCCGGGGGCGGTGGCGGCGGGAGATGCTGCCTGTGAATGAGCAGAGCAGCGTGCCTCTGATTGGCCTCGGGGAGGCGGACACTCTGGCTACATAAATGGCAATCGCATAATCGCATCCTCTGTGCCTTTCAGCTGGCGCAGGGGAGCGGGCAGGCAGACGGCGAGAGCGGCTGCCCGTGAGTACCGCTCTGCATCCCCGGGCGAGGGGGGGGGGAGGGGGCAGGCCCAGGGAGCCGGCCCTGGGGCTGGGTCCCTGGTTTGGGGATAGGAGGGGGTCTGCCTGCTGCTTCCAGCAGGGTTGATGGGCAGGGCCTCCCGCGTGTGCAGGTGGGGCTGCTCGGGAACTTCCTGGGAAACAGGTGCCCACCCGAGGGCCTCCCAGCAACAAGGTCGGGGTCAGGAGCCTGTGAGCCCTGATGACACAGGAGTGAGTGGCCATTGTGCCCAGCTGGTCCCTCGGGCATCTGGACCCGGGGCCTGGGACAGGGGTGGGGGGGGCCGGGGGAGGCAGGGCTGGCAGAGCAGTGTGCAGGGTGCAGCTGGGCACCCAGCCCCGCCGCCTGGGGTGTGGGGGGCCCAGGGTGGCCTCCCACGGGTGCTTGTAAAATGGGTCTGATGTTTGCTAAGGGCCGGGCACACGTGGGCGCTGCTTTTTTAATAAGCAGGTGACTGCGGGGCAGTGGGGGCGGGGTGCTGAGCAGCCCTCCGCCCTGGTGTCCTGTTTGCTCCGTCTCCAGGGGGAATCCAAGCACCGGCCTGGGTTTTCCCCGAAGCCCTTTCTCCCAGGAGCGGGGCCCCGTCCCGCTGGTTTCTCCTCCGCATCAGCAGGTCTCCCTCTGAGCCAGACCCACGGCGAAGGGGCCTGGGCAACGTCGAGGCTGCCCCTCCGGCGTCCGAGGGCCGGAGAGAGGCTCTCTCTTCCTGGGACAGCCCTGAGATCCCCACAGGGAAGGGGACGTCCGGGTTCAAGGAGGACGAGGACGCGGCGACGTGGGGGTGTCCCTGTGCTTTGGAAAAAGCCGAAATCCTGCGGTGTGCGCGGCCACTTCCTCCCTCTCTCCCCCCTCTCTGGCGTGGGGATGGCTCTGCGCACAGGGATGGAATAACTGAAATCAGCAGGACCCTCCCCTCCCCTCCCCCCCCTTCCCTAGGCCCGTGCTCCACCCGCAGCCCCTCCTCAGGATGGTGCCCCTGGGGTGAGCCCTGGCCCCTGGGAAACTCCATTTGAGTTGGGGGGCGGGAGGGGAGGCAGGGTCTGGGGAAAGGAGACTCCCCCTGACCCGGGGTGCCTATGGGTGCCTGAGGGCATGCCTGGAGGCGGGGCTCAGGGCACAAAGGGGCAGCGGAGTGGACACGGCCTGGGAGAAAGGCTCACGTCCCACCAGTTCTCCGTGGGCCCTGAGTGGCAGGTGTGGGGTCCCAGGCTGAAGGGAAAGACCTGGGCTTGGGGGCGCCCAGAGCTGTGTGGACGGGCGTGGCCCTGCCTCCGGGGCCCCCCCGAGTCTCCTGAGCGGCTCCTTCAGCGGCTTTGCAGACGGAGCGGCTGTGCACACAGAGCCAGGACGAGTGTTTACCCGGCTGCTCCTGGGCCCCAGGACCAGGCTTCCTCCAGCCCCTGCCCTTCTGTGTCCATCCATCCGCCCACGGGCTCAGGGCTGCCGGAGCCTGCTCTGCATGGGTGTTCTGCACAGGGTGGGGGCAGGGTCCCCCGCTCTGCACAGGTCAGGGGTGGGACCCCTGTTCTGCTCTTGTGGCCGGCTGTGCGGCCGGGGTGGGACCTGCTCCTGAGCCTTCCTAGGTCAGCAATGGTCCTGTGCCCCCACACCGCCCCCGTGCCCCCGCGCCCCCACGTCCCCACAGCCCCACCCACACAGGTGCTGGGAGGGTGAGGTGAGATATGCCCGGGGCCCACCCCAGGCCGCGCAGCCTGGAGTCGTTTCATTTCTGAGTCCTTAGGATGGGACCAAGGGCCAGTGTGGTCTCAGGGGCCCCCCATCAGCTCTCGGCCCCGGCGGCAGGCCAGCGCCCGTGCCCAGGGCGGCGGGAGTCGCAGGGAGTCAGTACTTGCCACGGGATTGGTTTGGAAAATCGGACACCCCCAGGAGCATGCGAGCAGTGCGGGGGCTCCACGCAGGCTTGAGGCCGGCGGCACGCGGGGGGCGGGGGAGCTTTCCTTCCAAGAAGGCGTCCCTGGGACAAGCGGGCGCAGGAGAGGGAAGTTCACACTCCACGTGCTGGGCGGTTTCTATGGGAACGAGCTGCAACAGCAAACACAGCGAAAAGGGTGCAACTGGAATGATCTTAAATTCAAATGTGTTTGCTGTCATTACGACTGCAATTTGCATGTGTCAGGCGGGTGAGTGATAAGAGCTCCCCGCGCGCAGCTGGGGTGGGTGCTCACCGCCCTAAGGGTGGGGCAGTCCCTGTCCCTCCAGGGTGTGCCCGCGCCCGAGGGACCCCGCTCAGTGCCGTCCGGGACAGACTCACAGGGTGGCGCTCTGCTAGCCTGCACGCGCCATCGTGCGCCGTGTGCCACTCACGGCAGCCGCCACCGCCCGGCCCCGCTGGGTGCCAGGGACCCGGGAAGGCTGGCGAGGCGCGGGGCAGGCCGGGTGGGACGCACACGCACCGTGTTCAAGTTGAGGACCGAGAGACGGGGCTGTTGGCAAGGAAGGGAAGGCAGAGCCCCCCGCAGCGTGGCCTTGGTGGGCGCGGAGGGAATTGTCCGAAATCGGGAAGCGGACAGCATTGCGCCTGCAAGGGTGCCGACATGTCTTTCTTCTGGAATTGCTTAGCAGCTCCTCTCAGCTTTTTTTCCTTTTCTAATATATTTTTATGGACTTCAGAGCGGAAGGGAGAGGGAGAGGGAGAGAGAAACATCCATGATGAGCGGCCATCGTGGATCGGCCGCCTCCTGCATGCCCCACGCTGGGGATGGAGCCCGCAACCCGGGCGTGGGCCCTGACCCGGAATCGAACCGTGACCTCCTGGGTCCTAGGTCGACGCTGAACCACGGAGCCCCGTCGGCCGGGACCTCAGCTGCATATTTCGTCACAACAGGCCGCGGGGGCGAGAGGAAGCGCAGTGGTTCCCCCGGAGCGCAGTGGAGATGCCCTCGCTTCCAAACTGCCTTCCGCAGGGGCCGGGGCGGCGCCGTCTCAGACCAGGCTGTGGGTTTCGTGGGGTGGAATGAGAGACAGCTGCCGGAGGCTCCGTCCTCTCCCGGCTGCAGGACAGCCTGAGAGGCTCAGCCCTGGGCTCTGGGCCCGGATCCACGCGGCCCCGTCCGGGGAGCTGCGAGGAGGACAGGGCCCTGCCGGCCTGCGGGACCAGGGGGCTGTGCGGGGCAGGGAGCCGGCCTTGCAGGCTGGCCGACGCAGGAGGCACCCTGGGCTCCTACCTGCAGGAGCCACTGCGTGGGCGCGGGCGCGGGCGCGGGCCTGTGCAGGGTCCCCGTTCGCCCTGGCAGCAGAGGCGGCGCTGAGTGCTGGGAGCAGCAGAGAGGACGCACCGGAGCGGCCGGGTGGTCAGAGCCCCGGGTATCACGGCCTTGCACAGGCCGAGGCGGGGCCTGGGGGTCAGGACCTGCCGTGGACGCCTCCACAAAGCGCTGCCCACGCCAGGCTGTCCGTGTGCGGGAGCGTGGTCCCGACGCAGCGAGGGAGGCACCGGGAGCTGCCCTGCCGGCTCCGGAGAAACTGGTTTTGGAGTTTCTGATCTTGAGGTTTTTCCCAGGCTCGCCAGCCTGTGCTCTGGCCTAACCTGCTGGCCGTGCCCTGTGCTGGCCGCGCTCCAGCACCTCGGGCGCTCCGGGCAGTGGGCAGAGTGTGGGCCCCTGTGAGGCCCTGACCTCACGGGGCAGGGTGCTCAGTCTCCGAGCCTCGGCGTCAGGGGGGTCGTGGGGGGAGGGGGTGACCTCCTGAGCAAGATCACGGAGACGACAGGAGAGAGCAGACGGGAGCCTGGCCCGGGGCTCGGCGTGTGGATGTCGTACCAAGGTGCACCCTTTTCTACGCCAACCAGAGGACCCCGTTTCAGCACAGCACCTCGACTTCCCCATAAGTCAGCGCAGGCGTGGGAGTCGGCGGGAAGGGGTGGTGCCTGTGCGTGGTGGGGGTCCGTGGCTTTGTGGCCGGAGGCCCCTCGGAAAGGGAACAGCCCCTGCCCCGCGTGGCCTCGCGCCCTGGGACCGCAGCCGCCCTGGCGCAGCCACCTCGCCCCGTCCGAGGCCCACGCTCCCGGGCCTCCTTTTCCATCTCGGTCAAAGGGAAGATGCACGTGCTCTTGGCCCCTTTCCAGGGAGAACGCACGGAACCTCGGACTCAGGAAGCACGCTCCCCCATCTCTGCTCCCAGGCGGAGCTCACTGCGGCTTTCCCATCCCTCAGCGGCCGCCTGAGGCGGGCTTCTGGCTCGGCCGCAGGGCAGCTTCTAGCCGTGAGAGGCGCCCGGGACCAGGCGACAGACAGCTGGTCACTTGCCCCCCACATCCTCTAACTCTGTTCTAACTCAGAAGGCTCTGGCCAACACCGGGCTGTTCAGAAGCCACTACTAACTTCGCATGTGGACCGTGACCGGGACATGTGTGAATTCTCAAAACACACCCAGAGGGTCACGCCCATTGCTGTACAGCCATATATATATATATATATATATATATATATGTTTTTATTGATTTTAGAGAGAGAGGAGGGGCGAGGGAGAGAGAGAGAAACATCAATGATGGGAGAGAACCATGGATCAGCTGCCTCCTGCACGCTCCCTACCGGGCATTGAGCCCACAACCCAGGCACCGCACTGACCAGGAACCGACCCCTGACCTCCTGAGCCATGCCGGCTGGGCTGTGGCACATCCTTTCAATGCCCTGGGTCCCGTGCTGCCTCTCAGCCTTGTGTGAGCGGGCATCGGGCCGGCCCTGCACTGAGCCCATCACGATGTGACAAGATGCTGGGCCAGGAGTCCAGGGCTGAACCGGCTTGCTCCCCGCACAGTGTGGGCAGGGGCTGCCCGTGAAACGCCACGGAGCTCAGCTGCCGGCGATTCTGTCCGGTTATGTCAACAGACACCGTTTCACGGGCCTGGAGAGGCACCCGCCCTGGCCTAGGTCACTGCCTACATCTTCCAGCCGATATTTGCCCAGCGTGGGGGCAGGCAATCTCAGACAGACGCACAGTGAGCGCCGGCTGCTCTGGGTGTGCACTGAGGCCCCGGAAGGTCGCTGCGACCCTGCAGAGCAACCAGGTCTGACCCCGCAAACCCGCTGGGAAGACCTCTTTGGGGGGCAGGTGAGGGTGTGTCTGCCTGTTTCTGTTCGAGGCAGCCGATGCTCCGAGAACCCCGGGCTCGCTCTGTACTCGGCACAGCCCCTCCCCCGGGGCCTCGCCGGCCAGCGCTGTGCTGCCCTCCGTCAAGCAGCGGGAGGCAGCTCGGGTATTGAAAGGCCCGCTCCGTGGCCGCTCCCCAGGTCCCACTCGTGAAGGAAAAGATCATGAGAACTGACGGCATGAACACCGACGTGCTTACGGGTCGGGACAGAAGGATGAGCAAAGGGCGTCACCCACAAGTGAAGACAGTGGCTGCAGAACACACAGCCCAGCC
This sequence comes from Corynorhinus townsendii, assembly GCA_026230045.1. NCBI lineage: Eukaryota > Metazoa > Chordata > Mammalia > Chiroptera > Vespertilionidae > Corynorhinus > Corynorhinus townsendii. Next base: position 185,141,239 of record JAPDVU010000004.1, read on the forward strand.
GAGCTGCAGCCACGGCCGAGCTCCGGGGGAGCATTCAGGGAGCAAGCGATTTGTCAGAGAAGAACTCCAGATGACCGCGAGGGTGGGAGCTGCTGAACTTATCAGAGTGTTCGGGCAGGTAGCTGGTGAGACAGGAGCCAGGCGGCAGGGGTGAGAGAGGGGGCAGGTTACCGCCCGCATTCCTGCACGTCCACAGGCCTGAGGCACACAAAAAAAGTATCTGTATTTTTTAAAACGTATTTTTATTGACTTCAGAGAGCAAGGGAGAGGGAGAGAGAGAGAGAAGCATCCATGATGAGAGAGAGTCATCAATCGGCTGCCTCCTGCACGCCCCACACTGGGGATGGAGCCCATAACCTGGGAATGCGCCCTGACCGGGAATTGAACCCTGACCCCCTGGCTCACAGGTCAGTGCTCACCCACTGCACCAGGCCGGCTGGGCCCGAGGTAAAATGGTGAAGCCAAAACAGTCTTCACCAAACCCAGACCCCTGGGTCCATCTCAGGACACTGTTCGGCCCCTTGGACAGCACGGCGGTCGCCTCGCCAGGCGCGTGTGCACCGGGATAAGCGAGGGAGCGGAGCTGAAGGGACAGGAGCGGGGAGCCCAGGAAGACAGAGCCCACAACCCTGAGCTGGTGACTGTCCGGGGCACCTCCCCGCTCGGTGGTCTGTCTGCGTATTCCCACGCGGCCAAGGAGCTCCCGCGGGCTCGGCCGCCCCGAAGGCCAGAACCGAGGTCTCGCCGTCTCGCGGTAGCACATTCCCCAGCCAGCGCGCGGCCAGTGCTATCATTGAGGTGGGGTGGACGTGGAGGCGGCGTGTCCGTCCCACCAACGTGGACGGGGACGGGAAGGCGTGGCGCTGGCCTCAGCTGACCAGCGGGGCAGCGTGGAGGCGACTCGTCCCAGCCTGCGGCTCCAGGGGCATTTCCCCCGTCCCCCTGCGGGAGAAAAGCGCGCCCGAGCCCGGCCGGCGTGGCTCCGTGGTTGAGCGTCGACCTACGAACCAGGAGGTCACGGTTCAATTCCCGGACGGGGCTCAGGCCCGGGGTGCTGGCTCGATGCCTAGAAGGGGGCGTGCAGGAGGCAGCGGATCCATGATTCTCTCTCATCATCCATGTTTCTATCTCTCTCCCTTCCTCTGTGACATCAATAAGGATATATTTTTAAAATTTTAAAAAGCGTGCCTGTGGGAACCCGGGTCCCGGGCACCCGGGGCACTGCCCAGGCAGCCCCAGCGGTCAGCTGGCTTGGACGCGGCCGCTCCGCGCAGAGGTGTCGTGTTGCCCACTGATTGGTCCCCTCCCACCCCTCCCCCCAGCTCCTGCAGGCTGTCTCTGAGGAAGCCCCTCACCATGGACGCCAGTGAATTCAGGCGGCGGGGCCGGGAGATGGTGGACTACATAGCGGACTACATCGAGGGCATCGAGGGCCGCCAGGTCTACCCCGACGTGGAGCCCGGCTACCTGCGCCCCCTGATCCCCAGCTGCGCCCCCCAGGAGCCGGACGCCTACGAGGACATCATGAGGGACGTGGAGAGGGTCATCATGCCGGGGGTACGTGGTCAGGTCTGAGCCGGGAGGGCGGGCATGAACGGCGCGCCTGCGGTCCGGGCAGTTCACACGAGGCCCCCTTCCCCGAGCCTCATGGCCATCCCGCTGGACAGCAACCTGGTCATTTCTAGTTTGCGGCCGAGGCCACTGAGCCCAGAGAGGTCAGTGACCAGTCTACGGCCATACAGCCGGCAAGCGAGGGAGCCAGGATTGCAGCCCAGACCGGGGCCTCCAGGGCGGCGAGCGTGGCTCCAGCTGCTGCTTGAGCCGGTGGGCGTGACGGGTGCGGGGGCTGGCTGGACGTCCACCGCGCAGGGTGGAGCACACGCCGCCCGCTTCCTGCTCGGCGGGGGTCAGCCGCAGGCGCAGAGCAGTGGTCTGTCGGTCTATGTGAGAACAGTGGCACGGAGAGTGCCCGGAGGGCCTGGGACGGGTGTGGGCAGAACCCCGGGCCAGCAGTCCTGAGGGCCTGACAGCTCTGGGCCGAAAGAAACACGCTGGGCTTCGGGTCCCCGCAGTCAGCCTCTCTTCCCTGCGGGAGGAAGTCCCGGGGCAGCGCTGGGCAGGAGCTCCCGCAGGTCCTCCCTCCCACACGTTGCTCAGACTGGACGCGAGGCCCTGAGCCCGCAGCCCAGGGCAGGGGGGTGGGGGGACAGCCTTGGGGTCCTCACAGGCACGGCTCAGCTGTGCCTCCCCCCGGGAGAGTCCCTGACATTTGAGCCCCGAGCCAGGATCAGCGCTGGCTCCCGCCTGCAGGCTGTGCAAACACCCTGAGCCTCAGGCAGCCCCGCAGGGCCTTGCGCTCAGGTGAATGTCAGGCTCCGGCTGCTGGCGCTCAGACGGCCAGCGCCTCCTGCCCAGGGCGCCACGGCCAGGGTCCGAGGTCTCGGGGACTGCCAGCGCCTCCTTCCCAGGGCGCCACGGCCAGGGTCCGAGGTCTCAGGGACTGCCAGCGCCTCCTTCCCAGGGCGCCACGGCCAGGGTCCGAGGTCTCAGGGACTGCCAGCGCCTCCTTCCCAGGGCGCCACGGCCAGGGTCCGAGGTCTCGGGGCCCCAGGGCAGGGGGCGGGACAGGCCGCTGGGCCCGTCTCCTGGACGCCTGAGAGCTACAGCCCCACGTGGAGGCGGATGGCCATGCCTGCACCCTCCTCCACAGCGGGTGTTCCACATGCCAGGCGGGCCGGGCGCAAGAACACATTAAAGAAGCAAAACTGGGTCACACCCGTCTCCACTCCTCCCTTATCTCCTTCCCCAGGCCTGGATCTGGCCCTCGTCAGCACCTTAGATGTCTCCGCCCCAGGACTCACAGGGCCGGGGTCAGAGGGGCACAGGGCCGGAGGGAAGGGACTGAGCAGGAGAGCGGGGGGTGGCAGCAAGACCACCAGCAGGCCCTGTTAAAATGTTCTATTTTATTATTATTATTATTGCATTTTCTTTTTAGAGAATGGAGGGTGGGGAGGAGGGGGAGAGAGAGAAACATCGACGTGAGAGAGACACGTTGATTGTTTGCTTCCCGCACACACCTTGACGGGGGTTGGGGGTGGAGTCTGCAGCCCAGGTACAAGCCATTGACTGGGAATCGAACCCGAGACCCTTTTGTCCGAGGGCCAATGCTCTAACCACTGCGCGGCCGGCCAGGGCACCGTCAGGCCTTGTCACACTTTCCTGCCTAGACTTTCTTTTCACGGAGCAGTTTCAGCAAACAGGCTTCTAACACACTGGCCTCCTGACACGCACACGCCTGCCAGAATCTCTGTTTTTAGCCACGACCCTGGCCGTGCACACCGGCGGGGGGAGGGGGGACCTCCTCGCGCTGAGTGACCGCCTGTCCCCCCGCAGGTGACCCACTGGCACAGCCCCCGCTTCTTCGCCTACTTCCCCACGGCCAGCTCCTACCCGGCCATGCTCGCCGACATGCTGTGCGGGGCCATCGGCTGCATCGGCTTCTCCTGGGTGAGTGGCACGGCCAGGGCCTGCCCTGGGGACATGGCGCCTGTCCTCAGAGGCGGAGGGGGGGGGCGTGCCCTGTGGGGCCGGACTGGGTCAGCCCTGGAGAGGGTGCCTCGTGGGGAGTGGAACCAGGAGCTAGTGAGACAGAGGCCTCTCTGGGAAAGTCAGCTGCCGCCCCAGGCCCTGCTGCACGGCCGGCCTTCTCAGAGCCCCTGGGTGTAGGCTCAGACCTCGGCCCTGGGTTCCTGGGGTCCACAGCCCAGGCCGGGGAATCTGCGTTCCACCAAGCGGACCAGAGGGTTCCATAGGGCCTGCAGTTTGGGAAATGCCACTGCCACTGCCCGTGTCCCTTCCACCTGCTCCCTGCCTGGGCTGCTGTCCTGGGAGAGGGTCCCCATCAGGAGCCCCTGGGGCAACTCCTGCACCCCACACCCGCCCAGGCCCCCCTTGTCTGGGGACCAAATGCTGGAGAGACCCCTGCCCAGGGGGAGCCGGCCCTGCCTCCTGGCTCCTTGCTCCCAGGACAGCCCCAGGGGAGACCTGTTTCCATGCGGAGTCGGCACGGAGCTCCCCCCCCTCCACCCCCCGGTCCCGGTCCCGGCTGCTCGCCCGCGGGGACCTCACTGCTAGGTCTGCCCTGGGCCTCCTGGGAGCTGGGATTGGCTCGTGCTGACTCAGGGGTGAGGCCTGAGTTATAAATGTGGGTGCCCAGCACCCCCACATCTGCTGCCCCCACCCCCAGGTATCCAAGGTGATGTCAGCCATCCCTGTACCTCCCCTCCTCCCCAGAGTTCCCTGGCCATCCCCTGCCCAAGACCTGTTTCCTCCCCCCATTGGGCAACATCACACCTCTGCCCAGAGGGTTGGAGGGCGCCCGCTGCCTGCCCAGCGCTGACCTGCCCCGTCAGGGGCCCGAGCCCCCCCTCCTGGGCCAGCAGCCCGGGCGCAGCCACCGTGACCGGGACGGCCTCGCTCTGTCCCGGCTGGGCTCACGGCCTCGCACACGAGGTCACCTGTTTCCTTAGAGACAGCGGCAGAGGTCACCGCTCTGCGGGTCCAGAGCTGTCCTGTCCCTTCGGGGCGACCTGGCCTCTCCCTCCTGTTGTGTGTGCCCTTTCTGGGGTCAGCCCGATTTCTCTGGGCTTGTCAGGCTGCTGTCTGCCGGGACCGACTGCGGACAGCGAGGCAGGATCCCGTGGCTACGCTGGCTTAGCTGGGACTGGGGGACCCTCGGACAGACAGGGCCGAGGGGCAGAGAGGGTCCCGCCTGCTGTCACCAGCCATGCGACCCGAGCTCCCTGTCAACCCCACTCCGAGGGGGAGGCTCGGCCCCTTCCCGGGTGCGCCGAGGCCACGCTGCCCCCCGTTGCAAAGCCGGGAGAGCTTTCAGGGCACCAGCTCGGGGGTCGAAGGCCAGGTCAGAGCCGCCCAGGGCCCCACACCCAGCTCCCGACTCAGGCCCACGCAGCTCAGTGTGACCAGCCTTTCTAGAGCCTTCCTTCCATAAGAGACAGATGCTGCCAGAGCGAGCACACGGTGCCCGTCCCTGTGGCAGGGTCGTTGCTGGGGGCGCTGTGTCCGCCCCGGCCACTCTGCCACGCGTCTTGGGCAAAGGGCCCCTGTTCAATGGGTCTCCAGCTTTGCGGAGCATCTGGGGTGGGACAATTTTAAAATATATTCTTATTGATTTCAGAGAGGAAGGGAGAGGGAGAGGGGGAGAGAGAGAGAAACATCCATGATGAGAGAGAATCACGGATCGGCTGCCTCCCGCACGCCCCACACTGGGGATGGAGCCCGCAACCCAGGCCTGTGCCCTGACCGGGCAATGGAATCGTGACCTCCTGGTTCATAGGTCAACACTCAACCGCCGAGCCACGCCGGCCGGGCCTGGGGTTGGACGATTTCACCGGGTTCCCTGGCGGATTACACCCTGCAGCGGGGCTCAGCATTCTGCAAGGTGTGGGGTGTGCACACACCAGCCCCCAGAGGACTGAGGCAGAGGAGGGGGGAGGGGCGACCCCGCCAGGAACCAAGTCTGCAGGTGGGGACACCCTCGCACACAGACACAGGGCCTCCCGGGCAGACCTGGGATTGGGCCTGGGGAGCGGTCCTCCGTCCCCAAGTGCAGACACGGGCGAACTCTGGGGCGGCTCTCTGCAGCAGGCGGCCCAGAGCGGCCCAGGGACGCTTCCTGGAGGCCGGGCCTGCGCGGCTCTGTCCCCGAGACCCGTCTCTGTCCCTGCTTCTCCCCTGGCGCTCCACCATGAGAGGCACACACTCCCCAAACACCCCCTGGGGGTGGCCCTTCTGCAGACGTTTAAGCCTCCAGTTTCATGGCTCAGAGCTGCGTCCCAGCGGGAACAGAGCCGTCCTGTCCGCGCGTCCCTCCGTCGGGAGCGGACAGGCAGCTGAGGGCACTGGCGGTGCTCCCCGCAGGCGGCGAGCCCGGCGTGCACGGAGCTGGAGACGGTGATGCTGGACTGGCTGGGGAAGATGCTGCAGCTGCCCGAGGCCTTCCTGGCCGAGAAGGCGGGTGCCGGGGGCGGTGTCATCCAGGTGAGGCGGGGCAGGGCGGGGCGGCTCCTGGACACGGGGTCCCAGGGGCTCGGCCACAGGGGTGGGGCTGGCCCTCTGGTTGCCCCTGGTGTTTCTTCTGGAGGAAGCCATGCTGAGCCGTTAGGAACCCTGGGCCGGGCGGGGACGCGGCGCTGTCTCTCTCGCTCCCGCAGGCCCTGCACAGACACAATGGTGACTGTCCCCTCGCGGGGCCCGGGGGACAGTGCTGGGTCCCTGTCCCTGGCCACCATGCCTGCACCCCACCCAGGCGTTTCTCAGTGAATTCTCGCCACAATTCTGCGACCTTGGGGCCATGTCAATACCCCCATTTTGCAGGCAGGGAGGCTGAGGCCCAGAGCAGGCAGGGGCGTGCCCTCGGTCCCAGGTGCCCAGTTCCGGAGCTGGGGACAGCGCCCCTCCAGTCCGACCACAGAGCCGTGGCGCAGCCCCACAGAGGCTGCCCCCAGCCGACGGGGCTGCCAGGGCTCCGTGCGCTGACGGCTGCTGCAGATTCTCACAAAGACTGCCTTTCTTTTCTAAAGTATATTCTTACTGATCTCAGAGAGCAAGGGAGAGGGGGAGAGAGAGAGAAACATCAATGAGGAGAATCATTGATCGGCTGCCTCCCACATCTGGGCACGTGCCCTGCCCGGGCATTGAACCCTGACCTCCTGGTTCATAGGTTGACGCTCAACCACTGAGCCAGCCAGCCGGGGTCAGCTGCCTTTTTTATGCACCGACTGAGCCCCTCCTCATTGTGAGCCGTGGGCCCGTGAGCAAGGCTGGGGGACAAGGCACCCCCCGGGGACGAGATGGACCACACGGGATGCCTGCCCCAGGGGGTCCGCAGGGCACACGCCACGGAGGGGCAGGTGGGGCCCACTGACCGCCGGCCGAGTTCACGCTCGGGGGTCGGGTGTGGTGACGATAGGGGGAAAGTTCAGCTCACGCGGACGGAGGGACTTCTCCTCCAGACGTGGTCTCCAGGGGCTCAGGTGCACTAAGGTGGTGGCTTTCCCGCCACGGGACCCCGAGAACCCAGAGGCCTCACGCGGGCGTGGCCACAGCGCAGGAGCAGGGCTCCCCGTCCCCAGCTGCCCACCCAGACTGTCTCTCACCCCTCTCTGCATGGCGCTCAGTGCCCTGGAGAATGGTCCCTCGACTTCTCTGGTTTCTAGAAGGTTCCCCCTTCTTGGCCACTCCCCTCCTCCGTCTCAAAGCCAGCTGAGCTCCATCTCGCCGACCCTTCCTCCCTCACGTGCCTCAGACACAGATGGTTCTCCCACTCAGGGCCCTGGTGAGGAGGGAGGGCCGGCAGATAATCCCGATAATCCCCGTGCCGAGCGCCTCAGCGTAATCCCATCAGCCAGATCCCGTCCCCGTGCGGTAAACAGGCCTAGGTCCCGGGGTGGAGGCACAGCACCGTTAGAGGCCCTTATTCCGCTGGGCACGTCCTGCATGGGGGGACCTGGTCCTGTCCGGGTGGTGAGTGGGCCTGGAAGTTGGCCTCCTAAGGGCCCCTCAGGCCGTGCCCACCAGGGATCCCACGCGCTTGGCTCAGGGGCCCTGTGCCGTGACTGTGGGACTCCTCCGGGACCCGGGCCCATGTGGCAGCTCAGACCCACTCCCTGTCCTCCATCTATTTTTTAAAATATATTTTTATTGATTTCAGAGAGGAAGGGAGAGGGAGAGGGAGAGAGAAACATCAATGATGGGAGAGAACCATCGATAGGCTGCCTCCTGCACGCCCCCCACTGGGGATGGAGCGATGCTCAGCCACTGAGCAGGCCGGCCAGGCTGTCCTCCAGCTGCCTCGGTGCTTCTAGCGGGAGCCCAGGAACGCACCCATGAGGCGAGCCACGCTTCCCAGCTTGACCCGCGGGCCTCGGAGCAGCAGGGCCGTTCGCACTGGCAGGGCCTTCCGGACAGGGCAGCGTCCCGGGGTCAGGTGGTGGGGTCTGCGGCCAGCCCCGCCGTGGCTTCCCTCCCGCGCCCACGGGGCCTGTGTGCGCCGCACCGGCTCAGCCTGGCGGCGCGCTCGGGTGGCGGCGTCCAGTTCCATTGTCCGGAGGGAGCGGCAGCCCAGCACCCGGTGGGAGTAATCCTCGCTCCTCCGGACCCAGGACTCGGCTCCCCCTCGGACCCCAGGGCGCTGGGCTCGCCGGACCCGGGCAGGTCTGAGTCTGCGGGCAGGAAGCACGTCCGCCCTCCCGGCTGACAAGGCCGGTCGGTGTCATTTGCGAGGCCCCCGGGCTCCTGCTCGGGGACAGGCTCCGGCCGGCGGCGGGGACCCACCTGCCCTCCCAGCCATAATCACAGCCTCCGGCCTAGCGCAGGGTGGCGCCTGTGGCAAATGTCAGCTCACCCTCTGTGCTGGCCAGCGGGGCTGCAAGTGGCCCCTTAATTGAGTCTGAAAGCTCTGGTGGAGGACCAGCTGCTTCCCGTGGGGGGGACCCCGAGCGCGGGGTGGGGCGGCCATGGCAACCTTTGTCCCTGTGACTCGGCAGGACTCATCGAGGTCCCGGCTCTGGGGCGGCCCCACCACCCAGGGAGCGCCAGCTTCCAGCACAGACTGTCCCCCCACTCCCCTGCAGCCCGCTGACCCCTGGGCCCGACGCTGGGGTGCGGCTGGCGGGGGTGTCGTGGGCTTTTGTAAAATCACTTTTTTATAAATATATTTTTTATTGATTTCCAAGAGGAAGGCGGGGGGTGGGGAGCGGGGAGAGAGAAAGAGAGAGAGATACATCCATGATGAGAGCGAATCATGGATCGGCTGCCTCCTGCATGCCCCGCACTGGGGATGGAGCCCACAGCCCAGGCCTGTGCCCTGACCGGGAACCGAACCCTGACCTCCTGGCTCACGGGCCGATGCCGAACCACTGGGATTTAATAACGGGCCTCCCTCAGCCCGAGCCCAGCTCCTCTGCTGTGCTCTGAAGCACGTTCTGCCGTCCTGGTTTAGGGGAGCGCCAGTGAGGCCACGCTGATGGCGCTGCTGGCCGCCCGGAGCAGAGCCACGCGCCGCCTGCAGGCCGCCTGCCCGGGGCTGACGGAGGCCGCCGTCATGGAGAAGCTGGTGGCCTACGCCTCTGACCAGGTGAGTGCGTCGTCCGTCCCGGAGCCCCAGCAGCCGCCAGGATCGGTGTGTTTCGTTTCGTTGCGTGTCGAATCCAAACAAAGCAAGACGGGGCAGCCTCCTGTGAAACCGAAGCCCCGTCCCTCAGGGGTCAGGGACACACACCTGGGCTACGGGGACGGCATGGGCTGCAGGGCGCGCGGTCCACCCAGTTGAAAAGAAAGCCCCTGTGAGGTCAGGGTGACCAGCTCTGGGGCTGCCCACCCTGGTGCCCTGAGACCAGCTGGCCACCCTCAGCGCGGCCGTGGGGCCCGTGGGACACAGACTCAGACGTGGACTCAGAGCCTGGGCTCCTATCCAAGCTCCGTTATTTTATTTTTATTCCTCAAATGCGTTTTTATTGATTTCAGGGAGGGAGGGCGGGAGAGATAAAAACATCCACGATGAGAGAGAATCACGGGTCAGCTGCCCCTTGCACACTCCCCACTGGGGAGCATGTGCCCTGACCAGGAATCCAACCATGACCTCTGGTTCCCAGGTCGCCGCTCAACCACTGAGCCACACTGGCCCGGCCCAGCTCTCTATCTTAGGTCTATGATCTCTGGCAAGCTGTGTGCATCCTCTGAGCCTTTTCCATCATCCAACGGGGACGCAAGCTCGTGCCCGGGGGTCCCGCTCCCCCGACGAGAGGCCTATCCGACCCGGGGGCTGGAGGACTCTGCACACCAGGCCCTCCTCCACTGGCCAGCCTTTGGAAAGGGTTAAAAATCCCCAAATGCAGAACCAGCAGGAGGGATGAGAACAGAGCTCTGGGAGGGAGACTGGGGTCAAAAGGTCAGTGGAGCGGGGGCCCCGCCCGCAGGAATGTGGGGCCCCTTGCAGGGGCTGAGTGGGTGCCGCTGACACGCTTATCTCGGTGCCTTTCTAACCCGGGCCTCTCGGCTGGGAGAGCTTGGTCCCAGCTAATCCATCCGCGTCTCCCGAAATAAACGCGCGGCCCGCCCGTGTCTGGGCGCGGCGTCCGGGGGGCCCGGCGGCTGTGTGGTCTGGCTCCGCGGGAGACACCTGCGGGTGGGACGGCTCCTTGGTGTCCACTGCCCTGTCTCTCAGAGGGCGTGAGAAGAATGTGGATGTCGGTGCTCAGCACAGAGCTGCTGGGCGGGTGGCTGCGAAGGCGGGGTGCAGCCTCTCGCAGGGGGTGCTGTGAGGAGACCCCCATGGAAAAGGATCTGGGGGTTTCTCGGTTCTCCCCAGGGGGCTGCGTGGCGGGCACCGTCCCAGTGCCCGGGCGGGAGGGAGGGGGGCTCACCATGCCCATGAGGACCAGGGGCTCCTGGTTCTGCCGGGACCCCCCCAGCCAGTGCCTGGGGAGCAGGGCTGTGCAGGGCTGAGGGGCTCAGCGTTGGGGGGTGCTCTGGGGAACCTGCAGGCGAGGGCAGCCGATGGGCTGGACGGAACAGGCCAGGATGCGCCCTCTGGCGGGCGAAGCGGAGCCTGGACGGTGGGCGCTCCTGGAGCCAGGGCGTAGGGCCAGCATGGCAGTGAGCCTAACTCTGCTGCTCTCCCCGTAGGCCCACTGCTCCGTGGAGAGAGCGGGACTGATTGGAGGAGTCAAATTCAAAGCCATCCCCTCCGACGGCAAGTTCGCCATGCGTGCGTCCGCCCTGCAGGAGGCGCTGCAGCGGGACAAGGCCGCCGGGCTGGTCCCTTTCTTTGTAAGTTCAGCTTCGGCTGCAAAGGCCCCTGGGGCTGGGAGTCGGGCAGCCTGGGCGCCAGGCCGCTCTCCAGCCCTGGCCGGCCCCTCCTGGCCTCCATGGCGAGGCTGGAGGAAGGCCTGTGTGCTCCGTCGCCTGCACAAACCAGAAAGCAGTGAGCGGGACCCCAGCCCCCGGCCCCGCGGGGGAGGGGGGCCTCATTTCCTGTTCCTGTAAGGTGACACCGCGGGACCACAGCGAAGGTTCTTTGTGCGAGGGCCCTACCTCCCAGCCAAGGAGCATGTGTCCCTGGGCACAGGCCATGTCCCAGGGGAGGAGCGGTGGGCTTACGTGGTAACTAGATCCTGGCGACTGTCACCCCGCCGTGGCCGGGCAGCAGGCGGGGTCCTGTGTGGGCACAGCGCTGTCCCCGGGGTGTTCGGCATCACCCGGGAAGCTGAGAGGGGGCCTGATGCCCAGGCCCTGCCCGGGTTCCATTTCACCAGAACCTCCAGGGATGGGGCCAGGCATCGGAACCGGCACTGCCGCTCAGGGTCCTCGTGTGCGCCCAGGACGAGACACGCTGCTGGGGTGGGGGGGCCGTGCTTCGCTCTCGGGCGTGTCCCCATGTCAGAGCAGCTCCTCGGGGGCCGGTGTGAGTGGCCACCGGCTTGTTATCTGAGACCAGTGACCAAGGGCCCGTGAAGCCAGAGGGACAGGCCGCCCGGACCCCAGAGGGCCGCGGCCTGAGCCTTGAGTACACATAGTAGCTGGTGGTTATAACTCGCACATGCGTGACAACTCGGTGCATCTGGCCTCACCGTATGCTCACGGGGTCGGGGACGGGCTCTGTGGAGAGCCCGGAGTCACTGGGCAGGTTGGCACCCGGAAGACGAGCCTCTGCCCTCCAGGGGGTGCGGGGCCGGGCGGTTTCCTGGCTTCTCCGGTGGTTCGCCTCCCACCTGCTAAGGTTAGGCCCGAGCAGGGGCAGTCAGTGCCTCCGGGCGCACATCCGAGCGGGCAGGCAGGCCGCGGGTGAGGCGGGCGGGGGCGAAGGGAATGGGACGTGTCCTCCGCAGCAGGACCGACCGCCGGGGGCTGTCAGCCACGGCGCCAGCCCGGCCCCCCTCCCTCTGCGCAAATGTGATTAGGCTTCTGCTGAAATCAGGTTAGCGCGGCGCGCTGAGCCGGTAATCAGAGCCCCAAGCGGAACAGGTGCTGGGAGTTAAAGTGGCTTCAGAGAACCAGGACAGCTGACTCCAGCACCCAGACCCCAGCAGAGGTCTCCTGGGCCCCTCCCGCCCAGGGCCCGGGGCCCCCCCGCCGCCCCCACTCCCTCCTGGGCTGAGGGGCGGGGGCTGCTTGGCAGGGACACTGACATGGCCCGGGCGCTGGGCTCTTTTCCTGGCTGGGCAATGAGAGTTGACCACAGCTGGGTCCATCTCTGTGTGTCCTTGACGTGCCCACCCCCCCGCCCCCGCCCAGCCTCACGTAGGTCCCTGTGAAGTGGGGACCATACACCCAACACACGAGGTGGTGTGACGCCTGGCTGTCATGTCACAAGGCCCAGGCCTGGGAAACGTGACCTCCTCTTGTTCCCCCCGAGGCCTTCCCCAGCGAGGAGGAGGAGGAGGAGGAGGAGGAGGAGGAGGAGGAGGAGGAGTTAGATAGGAGCGCTGCCACTCAGCATGCTGCCTCGCGGCCTGTTAACCCAGCTCGTGGGAGACAAGGCACACGCTGTGCCCCGGGAGCAGATAGAAGGGGATTTTAATTGTTGTAAAAACAGTTAAATTGTCTATATTGACTTAACACCGATATGGTTTACGTAAGTTATAAACTACGTGTCGTACCGATGTAACTTGCAAACACGTTACTGCATTTGAGTCCATGACGGCTCATCTGAGGAAACGCAGTGAAATGGAGGCGCCGCTCCGAAGAGGCTCTGAAACGGGTGGGGATGGCTTCTGAGCAGCACTGAGATGGCCAGGCACCGGGGTGTCTGCGGGCCGTCCTGTCGCTCACTTCCTGTCCGGACGCGAGAGCCTCAGGGCCCCCCCACAAGGCTGCCAGTGCAGGTGGCGGGTCAGGGGGTCGCAGATCCCAGGGAGACCCAGCCTCACCTGAACACCCGCTCAGTGGCCCGTCTGGTCCCAGAGGACGCAGACATGGGAGCACGTGGCCTTGGCTGTGCGGGGTGGGCCCGCGGGGAGGTGCGGAGGAAAGGATGCCGAGTGAGGGGGCAGCAGCCCGTGAGACCGTGTGGGGGTGGCAGAGGCCAGGACTGGGCAGGTGGGCTGTGAGGAAACCCCAGCCCAGCGAGCCCCCACTCCCGCACCCAGAGGCAGCCTCCACCCGAGTCGTCTGCCCAGGTGCCTGGTATGAATGTTGCGTGTCCATCACGCCTTCTCATTGTCCATGTCTGTGGTCCTTTGGCATCACAGGGACCCTGCTGACCTATGATGAGAGGGCCGCCCCTCCCAGAGCCAGGAAGGGGCTCCCTGCGTGGAGCCTTCAGTGCCAAGCTCTGGGGCCTGGCACTCAGGGCCGCCCGCCCTGACCCCCGAGCTGTGCACAGACAGCAAGGGGCGGTGTGTGGTGTGTGCGTCTCTGTGTGTGCATCTCTGTATGTGTGTCTGTGTGTGTGCATCTCTGTATGTGTGTCCGTGTGTGTGCATCTCTGTATGTGTGTCTGTGTCCGTGTGTGTCTCTGCATCTGTATGTGTGCATCTCTGTATGTGTGTCTGTATCTCTGTATGTGTGTCCGTGTGTGTGCATCTCTGTATGTGTGTCTGTGTCCGTGTGTGTCTCTGCATCTGTATGTGTGCATCTCTGTATGTGTGTCTGTGTGTCCATGTGTGTCCGTGTGTGTCTATGTGTGTCTGTGTCCGTGTGTGTGTCTGTGTGTGTCTGTGTGTGCGTCTGTGTGCATCTCTGTATGTGTGTCTTTGTGTGTCCATGTGTGTTCGTGTGTGTCTATGTGTATCTGTGTCCATGTGTGTGTCTCTGTGTGTCTCTCTGTGTGTGTCTGTGTATGTGTGCATCTCTGTATGTGTGTCTGTGGGTGTCTTCATGTGTGTGTGTCTATGTGTGTCTGTGTCCATGTGTGTGTCTCTGTGTGTCTCTGTGAGTGTGTCTGTGTCTGTGTGCATCTCTGTATGTGTGTCTGTGTGTGTCTGTATGTTTCTATGTGTGTCTGTGTCTCTGTGTGTCTGTGTGCCTCTGTATGTGTGCATCTCTGTATGTGTGTCTGTCTGTGCCCGTGTGTGTGTGTGTGTGTGTGTGTGTGTCTGTGTGTGTGTATGTACCAGCCTCCACCCCACGGCCACGGAGAAGCTCCCATTAGTCACTCCGCAGCCTGCTCGCCCTGCCTCGCCCGTGCCTTCTGGCAGGAAGCCCGGCCAAGGTTCCTGCCCACGCCCCCCCAACCCCTGCGCAGCCCTGTGCTCCCGTGTGGCTCCGCGTGGCACCACACGCCCCACCTGGAACGTCGGTTTAACAGGCTGGCTTTTCAAGGCAACGGCCTCTGACTGGGTGTCTCCAGGCCTGAATAACGGTCTAGCCTTTCAAGCAGCTGCCCACCGGGCCCAGCGTGGCCCTACTCCACGGGGCATGTCTCCGAGGCTGAGTCCCCACACGATGCCCCAGGGCCTGCAGCAGCCTCTTCCTGCCCTGGTGGGGCCACGCTGCCCGGCTCCCAGCCCGGGGGTGTGCGCAGCAGCCGAGCCCAGGGCTGTCCCGAGCCCCAGGGCTGCCGTGCGCTGCCTCGGCTCCGAGGGGCCACTCAGCGTTCAGCCACGGGCGGGGCCGCAGGGTCTGACCTGGCTTTCGGATCTCCCTCAGCGAAGGCCACCGGCCTAGGTGACACCCCCCGCCCCCATCCCCTCTAAGGAGGATTCCGAATGCAGACACCCGGGAGCGGCCGGCCAGGCTCTGGGCCACGTGGTGCTGTGTGCAGACAGGACTGCCTTCTGTCACGCAGCACGGTGTGCGACCATCCGAGAGCTGCAAGTCAGCACCGGGCACATGTCCCACCACATGCAGGTTCCCAGCCACGCACAGACATGACAGGGTGCACTGCCTGTGTGGGGACCATGCGTGGGTGTGTGTGTCCCCCCACATACACAGACCACACACACACACAGACCACACGCACACACATACACACAAGCACACACAGACACACAAACACAGAGAGACCACACACACACACATACACACAAACACACACAGACACACACACACACACAAACACAGAGAGACCACACACACATAAACATAGAAACACAGACACACACATGCAGACATACACACACACAAATGCACACTTAGACACGCACATATACACTCACAGAGACACACCCACACCCACACCAAGCTGAGGAGAAGCCGGGCTCTCTCCCTCCGGAAGGAAGGACACCCCATGTTCTTGGTGACGTGTGACAGCAGAGGCGGAGCACTGGCATGGGGTGAGCTCACTCCTGCCCTGCGGCACCGGGGGACCCTGTGCGTCTCTAGCCTCAGCCTGGCTCCCGGGGGCTGATGTGTTTCTCCCGGTGCCGTCCATGTGGCATCGCTTCCAGCGAAGACCTACGTGCCTCAGCCCCATGTCTTGTGACAGAAAACCGGAGAAGAACCCAGCAATACTTAGAGAGATGGAGTTACATTTATTACACGCGGGTCCAGAGGAAAATGTCTCTCAAATTCTGGGCCACAACATGGAGGAATTTTCCCTATTTATATGTTTTTACCTTCTTTGTCTCCCAAATATGGGGTGTTTCTGGCCCCTTTTGCAAGTTCTTAAAGAGCCCCTGTGTGCTGGGGCCTTGAGACCTCAACCAGAGGCCTGGCCTGGTGCCAGCACTGATAATTTCGTCCGGGGAAAGTTTGATGGCCTCTCTGAAGTGGGAGTAGTCTTATTTTCCTTATTATTTAAGCAAGCAAGCATTTACAGAAGCAGAATAGCAGGGTTAAAATTTCAAACAGCAGTTTTTATAGAAGATGGATGCCTCAGTCTCCCCTCACGGAGGTCCCCCGCCCCGCGTTCTGGGCGCTGGGGCGCTGGGCAGGGGGCTTGGGGCAGGGACCAGGTGGGGCCTGGAAAGGACGTCTGCTTTGTACGCCAGGTGGTGGCCACCCTGGGGACCACGCCCTGCTGCTCCTTCGACCGCCTCTCCGAAGTGGGCCCGGTCTGTGAGTACTGCCCCACCCTCCCTCCGCCGGGTTCCCGGGGAGGGTGTGGGTGTCCGGCAGGCCTTCAGGGCTCCCTCCATCACGTGACTTACACCCTAATGAATGTATCTCCTTACGTAATAAGGTGAACATCCGCAGAACTGCTTCCACGGATGGTCCGCAAACGCTTTGCATTGTGTTGCTGTTGGTCCTCCCCTGAGGATATTTTCCCATTGGTTTTAGGGCGAGTGGAAGAGAGAGGGGGAGAGAGAGAAACACTGATGTGACAGAAACACATCAATTGGTTGCCTCTGACCAGGGCCAGGGCCAGGAGCCTGCAACCAAGGTTCGTGCCCTTGACCGGGATCGAACCCGGGGCCCTTTGGTCCACAGGTCCATGCTCTATCCACTGAGCACACCGGCTGGGGCCAAAATGCTTTGTATTTGCAGCGACCCAAACCTCCTTAGCCTGAGCTCCCGCAAGCCCGCGTGTGGGCCGCCTGGACAGCAGGGCGGAGCTGTCCCGCACAGGTCATTTCTAAGGGGCGCGGCCGGGCTGCCCAGGGAGAGTCCCCTCCCAGCGCCCGGCGCCCTGCAGGAGGGCCGTGCATCGGCATGACTGAGAACCATGGCCCCTGAGTAGTTTCCCCCCAAGTCCTCCCCAGCCTCCCTGAGACTCCTGACCGCAGAGAAGCAAGGTGTCTAAAGCGATTAGCAGAGCAATCCCCAGAACTCCGCCTCTCTGGGGGAGCTGAGAGCCTGTGTTTAGGGGCCACCTCCCCTCCACCCGCTCCCACAGACCCCAGCTTCTCTCGCAGAGCCTCAGGATCTGCCTGGAGGTCCAGGGGTGCGATCCCGGCCGCCTCCCCGCACTTCCCGCACCCGCACTGAGCCCCCGGCCTGTGCCAGGCACAGCAGACCATCGTGCAAGGGCCCTGCCCTCCGCTCCCCTGCCTCCAAGGGGAGGGGCTCTGAGGTTCCCAAGACCGGCAAGTGATGGGCTGTGGGCTGGGACCAGGTCAGCGGCCAGACCCCATGCGAGCCCCGCTCGAGCCCCACACACGGCCCATGCGAGCCCCCCGCGCTCCCCACGTGAGAAGGACATCCACCGGGGAGCTCACACGTCGCCCCTGCTTTCCAGGTAACCGGGAGGACCTGTGGCTGCACGTGGACGCGGCCTACGCGGGCAGCGCCTTCATCTGCCCCGAGTTCCGGCACCTCCTGGACGGCGTGGAGGTGGGTGTGCCCTTACTGAGCCACTTTAAAAGCATGTCTTCATTGACCTCAGAGAGGAAGGGCGAGGGAGACAGAAGCATCCATGACGAGGGAGCATCATGGATCTGCGGCCTCCTGCACGCCCCTCACTGGGGACCAAGCCCACCACCCGGGCCTGTGCCCTGACGGGGAATTGAACCCTGACCTCCTGGTTCATAGGTCGATGCTCAACCACTGAGCCACACTGGCCAGGCTGACGAGCTACTTTATTTATTTTTTTATTTTATTTTATGTTTTTTGTTAATCCTCACCCGAGGGCATTTTCCCATTGATTTTTAGAGCAAGTGGAAGGGAGGAGGAGGAGAGAGAGAAACATCGATGTGAGAGAGACACATCGATTGGTTGCCTCCTCATGTGCCCTGACTGGGGCCGGGAATCGAGCCTGCAACCGAGGTACATGCCCTTGACCGGGATGGAACCAGAGACCGTCCAGTCTGTGGGCAGCTCGCGGGCAGGAAGTTCCTCCTCAGGAGCTCAGGAGTCGGGGGCGGGACTTGGGCTGTGTGTGGGGGAAGGGGACGTGGTGGGGGAGCCACAGCCTCCGCTCCAGGCTCAGAGGCAGGGTTTCGGCGACCTTGCCATGCAAGGCTGCGGGGGTGAGGGCACGAGGCGGCCTGCTTGGGCCCGGTTCCCTCCGCACCCCCTCCGCCCCTCCCAAGGTGGCCTCCGAGGGCCTGTTGTAGGGTCTGAGGGTTAGTCACGTTTAACGGGCTGGCCGCGCCTGGCAGTCAGCGCCGGGCGAGCGTCAGCTGCTGCGGCTAATTTTCACCGGGCCTCCGAGCCGGTCTCGCTCTCCGGTCACGCGCCCATCAGCGTTCTAATTTCCGGTGTGGGCCTGCTAATGCCTGCGGCCAGGACAGCGGGACCAGGATGCAAAGTCCGCAGCTCCTGAAGCAGCGTCCTGTGAGGCCGTGGACGTAGCACGGTTCACGTTGCCATCACGTCCCTCCCGAGTTCCTCCCTCCCTCGGGGACGACGTTGACCACTGCGTACGCGCCAGGGCTGAGGTCAGTCCTCGGGGCGGACACGGGGCACTGAGCGCCCGTGAATACGGGGTGCGTGAGACTCTGACGTCAGGGTGGGGTGCTGACACCCAGCTCGGCAGGTCCCGGCTGACGCTGGCTTTGCTGGGTGCTGGGCCGTGAAAAATAAACACCTAACACTGTGGGTGGCACCCACCCCTCCCCAGGCCTGGCTCCCCCCAGCGCCAGGGAGGAAGGGCAGGCGTGGGGAGGGTCTGGGTGCCGCCCCCCGGCCTGGTCCTGTCTCACCACCAGGGTTAGGGTTTCAGACCTTTTCCTGCGACTCCCTTCCCTGCCCCATGAACTCCGCGTTTCGCCTTTCACGGGGTGCCTCCCCGTCACACCCCCGTGGCGGCGGCCGGCCAGCTGGGTTCTATCAGCGCAGACAGGATCTCGTGCCCGGCCATGGGGTCTGCCTCCCCCACCCCGGGGGCCCGTCCTGCCTGGCGGCCGCGCTCCGCCCCGCGCTCAGATAAGGGCTGCAATATCCTGTCTGGGGCCTGGGGAGATAAGAGCCGGCCGGGCGGGTGGAGAGCGGGGGAGTGAGGGCCGTTAAGCAGGCCGCAGAGCGAGCGCAGCTAATAAGGCTGGCAGGCAGCCCCTCCACCCCTCGCTGCCTTTGATCAGCCAACGAGACCTTGTCATTTCCTGTCTCTTGCTCGCATGGATTTTATGGAAGCCCGGGAGGAAATGAAGCTGTGCCCCGAGCGGCCGTCCGCGGACCACGGCCCCCCCTGCCCTCTCACCCCCCCTCCCCCTGCTCTCACCTGCCCCCCCTCCTCCTGCCTCCTCGGGGCTCGTCCTGAACCAAACAGCCCCGGGAAGAGTTCCACGTCCTCCTCAGGAGGCAGGCGGACACCCTGCCTGGCCGCCCCGAGCCTGCTGAGCCCTGTGGCGGCCCGGCCTCCAGGTGCCCCCCGTCCGGTCAGCAGTCCCGGGGAGAGCCGGGCGCATGTTTTGAAAAACACAGAACTGAGCACTGAGGACCGAGGGGAGCCTGCAGGCACCCTCGGGCCCCAGGTGGCTACCATCTCTCATTTTCTCTGGAAGCTGTGGGGGTGCCCACAGCGCAGAGGGG
The DNA here is from genome assembly GCA_026230045.1 of Corynorhinus townsendii. Lineage (NCBI taxonomy): Eukaryota > Metazoa > Chordata > Mammalia > Chiroptera > Vespertilionidae > Corynorhinus > Corynorhinus townsendii. Next base: position 185,160,613 of record JAPDVU010000004.1, read on the forward strand.
CCTGAGCCAGCTGTCTGCAGCTGGGCCCTGCACCCCCTTCCCCCGGCCCAGCCTCGCCCGCCCCAGCCCGGCCCCGGGCGATCTGCGTCTGCTTTGTGTTTCCTGGGTGGGTGTGCGTGGTCACTGCCCCTTGGACGTGAGTGAAAAGGCCTGGCTGGGTCAGGGGCCGCCCATGTGAGTCACAGCCGGAGGCCGGCTCCAGGGACCCCAAGACCCCAGTCCCCTCGCCGCTGGGTCCCCTGCGGGGTCCTGCCTGGTGGCGAGCGGGTAACGCAAAGGTCTCCTCTTTGTTTCCTTGGCTTCCCGGCAGTTTGCAGACTCCTTCAATTTCAACCCCCACAAGTGGCTCCTGGTGAATTTCGACTGCTCCGCCATGTGGTGAGTGCCGTCCCCGACCAAGCCGGCCCAGGGCCCCGCAGAGCTGCTGCTGGTGTGGGGCTGGGCGGGGCGAACTGCTCCCCCTCGCCCACCTCCCTCCTCACCCCTGCACCCTGCTCACGCCCCATGGCGGCCACTGTCGCCGAGCGGGCTGTGGGGCGCAGTGGCTGAGAGGGAGGACGCTGCCCCAGCAAATCGGCCCTGGCATTTACCCGCCTTTCCAGGAGGCAGACACGGGACCGCTTCCCGTCCGGCAGCTTCCGTGCTGCTCCGGGTGTTGCCCGGAACCAGGTCCAGATGCTGAGGAACCAGCTCTGAATGCTCTGCAGTTCCCGGCTGGGAGCTCAGGCCACGCTGCACGCCGTTCCGCCCCCTGAGGTGGTTGGGGACTCCCCGTAGGAGCGGCGTGGCCCCAGACCCTGGTTCCGGGGAGGGTGTCAGAGGGACGACAGTCTTGTCGGGCTCAGTCAGGTGTGACCAGGGCCCAGACATGATCGCACTCTCTTTTAGCTTTCTGTGTTACTCCTCACCCAGGGATACCGTCCCACCGGTTTTTAGGGAGAACGGAAGGGAGGGGCTGAGACAGAAAGAGAGGAACATGGATGTCAGAGAGACACATGGATGGGCTGCCTCCGCGTACATGCCCCGACCAGGGCCAGGGACCGAGCCTGCCACCCAGGACGTGCCCTTGACCGGAACCAAACCTGGGAAGGTCGTCCATGGGCTGACGCTCTACCCACTGAGAAAGCCGGGTAGGGCCAGAGGGCCTGTCTTTCACTGAGTCACCTCTTCGACAACCCTGTCTCCAAAGGCATCACAGGCTGAGGGCCGGGGCTCAGCACTCCAGCGGAGGCGCTTGGGGGTGACACAGTGCAGCCCACACAGGTGTGCGTGGCGAGGACGGGGACAAGCCATGGGCTGACAGGGGGGGTCCCCACGGCCGCTCATCTTAAGCCCTGTCCCGGGATGATGCCTTGGCACCCGATGGGTTTGGATCTCGGCCAACGTGTGAGACTCTGCTCTCACTGCACCCGAACAGCCCTTCCCTGCGTCCCCTCCTGCGGAGAAGTCCCTCGCTGCACATCGACAGGGACGAGGTCAAGGTCGAGGTCAAGGTCACCAGGGGTCCCAGTGGGTGAGCAGCCGCGCCCAGACCCAGGGCACACAAGGAGGAAGGCCCGGTTCCCTGGAAGGGGCTGGAGGCAGAGCACAGGGAGCAGGAACGGAGTGCCACCGCGGGCCACACGCAGTCAATGCCGGGCCAGGTTCAAGGCCAGGTTCAGGGCCAGCCCCGGGTTCTGTGAGGAAGGAAAACACAGACCCGAGTTCCTGGCCATCATCTGGGCAGAGGGGCCGCCTGCCCTGCTGGGATGGGCAAGGGGCCCACGTCCATCCTCCCCCTGGCGCCTCCCACTGGCAGTGCCAACTGACCCCAGTGCCGCGCACGTGGATCTCACATCTGACGTGACCCCTGCCGCCAGGTGGCTCTCTCCTGCCTCTGGCGTCATCCCTGCAGCCCTGCCCCAGCGTCACGGGGGTAGCTTTGCTGTCCCTGCTTTAGGGACGGGCCCCCCGCCCACCTCCTGGGGTGCTGCTGTTTCTCCGACAGGCGCACCATGCGCGCCGGGGCCACCGACAGGGTGAGCCGCTGTGGAGGTGAAGAGCTGGTGACTGGCTCTGAGGAAGGAGAGGCCGAGAGAGAAGTATGCACAGGTCTCCCACTTCACACCCACCCTCTTGCCAACCAAATTCCCCCTCTGGCCGCCCGGTGAACCTGAAGCGGAAAGCCTGTGTCTCAGGGACATGATGCGGATCCAGAACAGAGGCTCCAGCAGCACACACTTCATAAATGAACCCTAGCCCACACGCGTTGGCACCGTTGCCATGTATCCAGAGGAATGAGGCAGCTCCCCCACCCCCCCCCCCCGCCCCCGGCAGCTTAGCTCAGTGGAGAGAGCGTTGGCCCTCGGCCTGAAGGGTCCCGGGTTCGATTCCGGTCAAGCGCACGTACCTTGGTTGCAGGTTCCCCGTCCCCGGCCAGTGTGTGTAGGAGGCAACCAATCGATGTGTCTCCCTGTCTCTCCCCGTCCCTTCCAGTCTCTCTAAAAACCAATGGGAAAATATCCTCGCGGGAGGGCTAACAAAAAGAAAGGAAGAAAAAAGAATGAGGCAGAGTCAGGCCCCCGGTCTAGTTCTGCTTTTGTTGAACCCGTCCCCGATCCCGCCCTCGCTCTGAATCCTGGACCATCCAGGTCTGAGGCCAGGTGTGGGCAGCCTCACGGCCCTAGACCAGTAGCCAGACGCAGGCAGCATCCGCCTCCTGGTGGCCAGATGGTGGGCCCGCGGAGGGTGCGGTCCCCTGGGCCGGCCAGCGTGTGTGCTGAGGCGTGGTGATGGCGAGCAGGCCGAGAATGGGGACCGAGGCTCGCTCAGGGGCTTTCCCGCGCCGTCCTCCACGTCCCCACGATCCGGACACACACTGGCCACCCCGAGCGGCCGCAGCGGTGATGGGCGCTGTCCCCACGCAATAGAATAGAGACATGGGGAGGGTAGGGGGCCCCTGAGGAAGGGCAGGCGTCCTCCACACGCCTGAGTCGAAAACAAGCAAACCAGTTGGCGCTGGGAATTTTTTATAGATGTACCGAGACACTTTGCTACTAACTACAGCAAACAAGCTAAAAATGGATTTCTATTTTTTATGGCTCTTGTGGGCTTCTTTCTGTTCCTGAAAGTAAGAAGTGTCTCTCTGTAGCCTGATGAAATTTCACCAATGCTTAGTCCACAATTTAGAGTAAACACGTTGGTTATTCTTCCTAAATACTGACACGGCCGCGCTGACCGAAACTTCTAAAACCTGCGCTCTTCACCGCCACAGCCAGTACCTCTCCCAGGGGGTCCCTTTCTCTGTCCAGGAGCTCTCCAGGGTCCAGCTGGCCTTTTCCTCTTTTCTACGCAGCGTCTCTCTGCCAGATGTGCTCCAAAGGAAGCCCCCACTCCACGCGCGCCCAGCCGTGCTGATCTGCCTTTACAAACGGGCTGGATTGTTTTTCCAAATAAAATTAACTTTTTATCTCACCCCATTGACTTTGAGAGAGAGGGAGAGACAGAGAGAAACATCCATGTGAGAGAAACACATCGATGGGTTGCCCCCAGGGCCCGGGCTGGGGAGGAGCCTGCAACCGAGGGACGTGCCCTTGACCGGAATCGAACCCGGGACCCTTTGGTCCTCAGGCCGGCGCTCCATCCCCTGAGCCGCGCCGGCCAGGGCTGAGATGAACTGTTATCACAGGACATGTCAGGCGCTTGCCCGCTTCTGCTGACGGGTCCTCTTGCAGATCCAGTTATGGTGGGAGGTCCCAGCCCGGTGGCCCGGTGAGGCTTGGCCTACAGCACGGGTTTCCACGTGACCTTGTTGGGTTCTCTGGGCTCTGGTCTTGGGGCCCGTTCGTAGCCTGAGTCTTTTCAGCTGTTACTGGCCCCGAGAGGCACCCCGAGCCCTCAGTCGGGGGGCCTACACCAAACGGCAGACTTTTAAAGACGACATAAGGCCCGGCGGGCGTGGCTCAGGGGTGGAGCGTCGGCCTAGGAACCAGGAGGTCACAGCTCCAGCCCTGGTCAGGACACAGGCCCAGGTTGCCGGCTCGATCCCCAGTGTGGGGCGTGCAGGAGGCTGCCCATCCATGATTCTCTCTCATCATGATGTTTCTCTCTCTCTCCCCCTCTCCCTTCCTCTCTGAAATAAAAAAAGAAAGAAGACGACATAGGAGGCCATGCTTACAGCACAGGGCCGGGTCTTCTCCCCAGTCCGTCCGCGCTGAGTGTGGACAGGGCTGGCGGGCGGCACGGCCTTGAGGTGCCCGTGGTGCCGCCTCCACCCAGGTGTGGGCTCACGCTCTCCCCGCCCCGGGAGATGGCGGGCCCACGGTTGTTCTGGCCCCGCAGCAGGACCGTGTCCAACAGTAAATGAGCAACAGCAGGAGGACGGACGAGCAGGGATGTGCTTGCTGGGTGGGACCCGCCCTGGCAGGGCACAGGAGTGAATGGGCCCCCCAAAATGATGCCATTTAGGCTGAAGCTTCCTGAGTTTGTATGTTGTTCAGAAACATGCACAGCAGTACCATCCATGATGTAGGGATTTCTGCAGGAAATTCAGCCCGCTGGGCATGATCAAGCCGTGCAGTCGCATGGCGCCCCCTGGGGGCAGGGAGGGGAAGGACACGGGGTTTCCACTGAGGGCTCAGGGTTGACCCTTAAGTAGCCAGGTGGACCCCGTCTTACTATTCACATCTGTTTTAAAACCATCGCTTTAACGCTGCACAACGTCTTATTATTTATGTATTCGTTTATTTTTAATTCTCACCCGAGGGTGTTTTCCCATTGGTTTTCAGGGAGAGTGGAAGAGAGAGGGAAAGACAGAGAGAAACGTGGATGGGTGGCCTCCCGCACGCGCCCTGACCAGGGCCCGGGCCGGGGAGGAGCCTGCAATACTGCTACGTGCCCTTGACTGGAATCAAACCCGGGCCCCTTCGGTTCGCAGGCCGACGCTCTGTCCACTGAGCACCCCGGCCAGGGCTGCATAACGTTTTTAAATGAGGAAAAACCATGATATTTGTAAATGAAGGTCATGCCGGCGTGCGGGGGAGGGCGTGCGACCCCCACGACGAGGTCGGGGCTCTCCTGGGAGCGATGACCACGTCCCCCGACCCCCCTCGCTCTCCTGTCCCATCGTGCAGGCCGGGCACAGCGCTTTCCCCAGGACGGGGGACCCACGGGGAGCCCTCCCGGGGTCCTCACGCCGTGGCCACAGGCTGACGTTCCCTTCACAGGCCGGAGAGAGGGCACAGCGCACAGCTCCCGGACTCCTCCCGAGCCCCTCAGGCAACACCAGCTCCTTCGCTTCCTAACAGACCCAGCCTCTCCCCGTCCTCCTGGTCCCCGTGTCCCCTCTCAGTCTCGCTGGCGTCCCTCTCAGGGACTCTAACCTTCTATTGCTTTCAAGCCGAACCTACTGTCAGACCAACTTCTCTCTCTCTCTCTCTCTCTCTCTCTCTCTCTCTCTCTCTCTCTCGGTTAATCCTCACCCAGGGACATTTCCCCATTGATTCTTAGAGATGGGGGAAGGGAGAGGGAGAGATACATCAGTGTGAGAGAGACATCGATTGGTTGCCTCCCGGATGTGCCCCGACCAGGGCCAGAAATGGAGCCTACACCCCAGGTCCGTGCCCTTGACCAGGACCGCACCTGAGTCCTTCAGTTTGTGGGCTGACGCTCTACCCACTGAGCCAAACCGGCGAGGTTTCTGGTTTGCCCTCAGGAGATCTATTTGCCACGAAATTGCTTCGAGGTGCCGTCCCTGCTGCCGAAGAACCCTGGGGGGCGGGGGCGTTATCGCAGATCCCCGTCTGTGGGAGGTGTGGCCTGGGCTTTCAGCGACCAGCACCCCAATGCATGTTCCGGATCACACAGGTGCAGAAGGGTTGAGGTCTGGGGACAGAATGCCCCAGCCCGGTGTCACCTGCTCCCCACCAGCCCTCTGCTTCCCCCACACACACCAGGACACCCCTGGGGCCGGCGCTGGGCCGGAGGGACACGGGGAGTAAAAGCCACGACCCACAGGTCCATGAGCAGCACCCCAGCATCGTCATGTAGGGTCTGGAGTCTCCCCAGGGAGGTGCACGTGTTCACTCCTTGGCCACTGGGGATGGACTCAGCCTCCAGCCCTCTCCCCGCCTCCGGGGCCTGGGGAACGGGGCCCACAGCTCCACCTTCTCCTCAGGACGCGGTGTTCCCGGCAGAGCGAGGGCCCGCCACCTCCTTGGTGCCCAGGAGACACCCTCCTCACGGCTCAGACTCCAGGGGATTTCGGCACTGTGTGCCGGGGACCGGGGACAAAGACCCAATATTTATTCTTTTTCAAAATATACACATATTTATTCTTTTAAAAAATATATACATATTTATTCTTTTAAAAATATATACGTATGTTTTTACTGATTTCAGAGAGGGAAGGAGAGAGAGAGAAACATCAGTGATGAGAGAGAATCAAGGATCGGCTGCCTCCTGCACGCCCCCTCCTGGGGATGGAGCCCGCAACCCAGGCACGTGCCCCGACCGGGGATTGAACTGTGACCTCCTGGTTCACAGGCTGACGCTCAACCACTGAGCCGGGCCAAATATCTATTCTTCCTTATCCCACCTGCCCCGGTGCTCAGAGCCGGGGGTGGGAGCCAAGGGCCTGTGCAGGGGGAGGGAAGTGGTCCCGGAGCAGGGGTGAGGTGCCGGGCCAGGTGGAGGGTACAGGCGGCCGGGGCGGAGGACCCCCCGAGAGGCCCCTGAGCCTGTCGCTCTCCCTGAACCAGGGTGAGGAAGCGCGCGGACCTGACCGGAGCCTTCAAGCTGGACCCTGTGTACCTGCGGCACGGCCACCAGGACTCGGGTGAGCGCCTCGCGGTCCGGGTCTGTCCAGGGGCTGCCGCGGGCACGTGCGGGACCACGCCCAGCGCGGCATTTCCCGTCGGTGCCCTGGGCACCTGGGACAGGAGGGGCGACTGACCGTGAATGGGAGGAGCAGTCGGCCTGGGAGCACCCGTGGGTCTGACCGTTTCTCTTCTCTCCCCTCTCCCAGGGCTCATCACTGACTACAGGGTACGTGGGCGCTTCGCCTGTGCAGCTCAGGGCCCTGTGGGCCAGCCGTGAGGCAGGGCCGGGCCTGGCACAGCCCCAAGCCCCGCTGCCTTCCTGGGGTCCCACGAAGGACACATCCTCCCGCATCCTGACGGGCACACGAGGCCAGGCCGCCCTGCTGACCGCTGACCACGGGCGGGAATCAGCTGGGCGGGAAACTTCCCCGCGGGGACAGACCCCGCCTCACTTCCCCACAGGGACAGGGACTCCGCACTCCAGTCCTCCAGGGACGGGCATGTCCTTAGACGGTGCGGCCCTCGTCCGGTGCGGCTGCTCTGAGCCCGGGCCGGCCTCCCGGGCCCGGGGAGCGAGCGGTCAATGCATCGAAAGGACCCAGGGCAGCCTCTGGCCCCGGCGCTGGTGGCAGGAATCCCCGCCCAGCCCGGCCTTTGCCGCTGTGGCAGCTCCCGTGGGGAGCAGGGTCTGGACCCCGTTCTGGACCCCAGGCTGCCCGGGCGTGAGGGGTATGGACGTAACTAACACACGCCGTGATGACATCCTACCCCGAGCGCTGCCGTCTGAGATGGACGGGCCCGCCCTCGGGGCTGCTCCGGCCTGAGGGACAATGCCCAGCTCCCGGCCAGGCCCAGCACGTCCTCAGGCCGTTCCTCTCCGTGAGGGACCGAGGCTGGGGCCGCAGCTCAGGAGTTGTGCGGGTGCCTGCCCACCGGCTGCGTAGGAGGGATGGGCGCGGGCAGGCGGGAAGTGTCAGGGCAGCGGCCCCTCCGGGCGGTGCGGTCGGCTGCAGCCCCAGGAGCCGGATGGCGCACAGTGTCCTCGGCAAACTCTCCTGGGGGTGGGAGGACCAGCGAGTGAGCCTGAAGGGGGGGTGAAGAGCTGGGACTTTCCCGAGCCAGGTCTTCACGCGCAGAGGCCGTGCAGGCCTCAGGACACCCTCCCCACGGGGCAGGGCAGGCCGTGAGGGACAGGCAGGTCTCCATCAGGGAAGCCCGTGCAGGTGGCGGGGCCCGATGTGGGTGCCTGTCTCTGGGCCCCTGGACGTGCAAAGGGCCTGGGGCACCGGGCTCGCCTGGGCTGGGGTTTTGTTCCTTCCGTCCCTCCTCACAGGCGTGAGTGTCCCCTGCTCCTGCTTGACCCGCCCCTTCGGCCCGACCACGTCCCCAGCAGCTCTGTGCTGGCTTCTTCAGACCAGCGGCTCATCGCTCCCTCCGGGCCCTGTCCCCGCTCCCTCCGGCCCTGTCCCCACTCCCTCCGGGCCCTGTCCCCGCTCCCTCCAGCCCTGTCCCCACTCCCTCCAGGCCCTGTCCCCACTCCCTGCGGGCTCTCTCATCGCTCCGCCTATCGGGTGAACTCTGGGCAAAGGCCCGGCGAGCCCAGCCTCTTCCTGCTGGAGGTGGTGTGGGCCCCGCAGGTGGAGGAAAGTCTAGCAGAGACGCCATCGCTCTGTTCGAAGCGGTTGGAAACCCCCACCTAAGGGGGCCCCACCTGGGAGCTCACGCTGCCTCTGGTCCCCGAAAAGTGTGGGCTGAGCAGTGTCCAGGCCCTGGCAGGGCTGCCACCTCCGGCCCAGGGGCGTGAGGACCGAGCCCTGGCACTGAGGGGCCGACACGGGTCTGGTCAGCAGCTCGGGGCCGACGGGAGACGGGAAGGGGGCCCCTTGGCCAGTTGGCCTGGTCTCGGGCGGAGCGGGCGCCACCGCAGTCACCTCCAGCGGAGTCAGGCTGGGAGGCGAAGAACCTGCTGGGCCCGATCAGGAGGCAGAACTGGGAACCTGGGCTGGGGCCCCCCACCGGCCCCGCACCCGAGGCTGTCTGGGTGGGGGAGCTGCGTCTCCGTCCGTTTTGGCGGCTCATGCAGAGCGGGAGAGCACAGCCTGCAGACGGGTTCAAGTGCGGTCCATCGTGGAGGCCACGGGCCCCGAAGTCACTCAGGGGATGCCCAGGGAGCCGAGCACCAGCGGGCAGAGGCCTGTTGGCGCCTCGGGCGGCACGGCTTTTCCTCCTGATGGGTTCAGCACAGGAACCAACGGTACTCCTTCCACGTGGGGTGAACGGCTGCCGAGCCAGGCGAGGGGCCGGGCTGGGAATGAAACCGACAAGACCCAGTCCCTGTCCCTGAGGACTCAGGGTCTGGGGGGCGGGGGAGGCTGGGTGCAGAGGGAGTTTCAGCTCTAAGTGGCATGTCCCCCTCCCGGCTGCTCCCCGGCTCTCCACGGCGCCCCCGCCCAGCACTGCCCGTGTGCGCTCCACGGCGGCCCCTGAGCTCACCGCACCGCGGGCGAGGTGCTCCCACATCACCCACCGCCCCGGCCCCGCTGCCTTCCCTGAGCTCACCGCACCGCGGGCGAGGTGCTCCCACATCACCCACCGCCCCGGCCCCGCTGCCTTCCCTGAGCTCACCGCACCGCGGGCGAGGTGCTCCCACATCACCCACCGCCCCGGCCCCCCTGCCTTCCCTGAGCTCACCGCACCTCGGGCGTGGTGCTCCCACATCACCCACCGCCCCGGCCCCCCTGCCTTTCGCTGAGCCCCGCTGTCTCCGCTCTGGGCCTCGCCATCCCGAGGGGGCGGGCGGCCTGTGGCCTGGCCGCTGAGGCTGTCTGTCCCCTGCAGCACTGGCAGCTGCCGCTGGGACGCAGGTTCCGCTCCCTGAAGATGTGGTTCGTGTTCCGGATGTACGGGGTCACGGGCCTGCAGGCCCACATCCGCAAGGTGAGGTTCCCACTGCTCTCGGTGGGGGGGCTTCCTTTATTGTAATTACATTTTATTGATTGCAGAGAGGAAGGGGGGGAGAGAGAGAAACGTCACTGATGAGAGAGTCACAGCACACGTCTGCAGCCAAAACATGTGACCCGCCCAGGAATGAACCCTGACCTCCCGGTTCATAGGTCGATGCTCAACCGCTGAGCCACGCCCCGTCACCTGCTCTTTTATTTAACAATTGAGAAAACTGAGGCCATCATGTGGCCGCCCCCCTCCCCAGCCCCCCATTCATCTGCGGCCTCTTGCACGGGGTCCCTGCCATCCCGGCGTCCTTCCTCGGCCACGGCCCCGTCTGGGGGGACACAGGTCCTTGGCGTCCATGGCAGGGGCTCGCCTGCAGCTTCTGGCTCCAGTGGCCGTGACGTGGTGTCCGTCCATGGACGTCCTGGTGCCGGGGCCTAGCCCTGTGGCTGGACGGGAAGTCCCAGGCCGTCCTGAGACGGGGCTCCGGCCGGGCGTCCCCCCCGCTTAGGGCCGCCAACGCCACAGCCGCCGTCTGCCTCGCAGGGAGCGTGTGGGAGCTGATGGGCAGGAGGGCACCCTCAGACACCAGGAGGCTCAGCACCTCGGGAGGAGCGGTGGGGGGTTTATGTCTCACCACGATTCCGGGTGCAAGCCAGGGCCTCGTGGGCGGATCCGCGGCCCCGTGTAGAAGACACCCAGCCTCCCTCTGAGGGTGCCGTCCGCAGGACGCGGAGGGGGCTCGGCCAGCCTGTCCCCGCCACTGTGCTTCCAGAGCCTTCCAGTCCCCTGCAGGCCCCAGTCTTTGGCGCCCTCTGGTGGCACCACGTTTCTCATGTGACTGGGAGCTGCGCCTTTAAATGGGGGTTCAGCCCCACCCCCCCTTTAAGCAGAAATGCTGCTCAGATGCCCCAGCCCCTCCCAGCACCGGCACCAGCACCAGCACCGGCACCAGCACCGGCACCAGGCTGGGTGCCTGGGTTCAGACTAGAAAGACACGCAGCGAGACCACCTTCTCCGCTCCCGCTGACTCAGCTCCTGAGCTCGTACCCACCCGGAAGCCCCACGGCGTCATTCATGCGAGCGAGGCAGGAGGCGTGCACGCAGGCCAGGGGCTGACGGTGGTGGCGGCGGCGGCGAGCCCTGTGGCATCACAAACAGCCACGGCCTCTGCAGGCCCGGAGCCAAGGCCTTGGGCCCCGCAGCAGAGCACAGCCTCAGTCTCCTCATCTGCAGAATGGGCTCAGGGCGGGGTCCCCCGTGTGACGGCGCGGTGCGGCCCGCACAGCCTGCTCGGCCACCCACCCCTCCTTTCTAGAACGTTCGGTCCTCTTTGCAGTGTTTCCTTTAAAAACACGGACGGCGTTCTGGTGGGGTAGACACAGGAGAAAGGGGTGGGTGGGTTTCACTGCAGGCGCTACCCGTCCCCGTGGTAACGCGAGGGCGTCCTCAGGCTGTGCAGGGACGGGGGGGAGGGGGGGGCGGAAGGGGGGAGGGGGGACAGAAACACGGAAGAAAATGGCCACCAGCCCGCGAGGTTCCGGGGCTGAGCTCTGACGGCCCCCCCCGCCTCCAGCATGTGCAGCTGGCCCGCCAGTTCGAGGCTGCGGTGAAGCAGGACCCTCGCTTTGAGATCTGCGCGGAGGTCACCCTGGGGCTGGTCTGCTTCCGGCTGAAGGTACGTTCCCGTCCATCCCAGTCTTGGTTCTCTTTTTTGTTTTTAAATGTTTTCATTGACTTCAGTGAGAGAGAGAGAGAGAGAGACAGACACCAATGGTGAGAGAATGACGGACCGGCTGCCTCCTGCACGCGCCACCCTGGGGATGCAGCCCGCACCCCGGCCTGTGCCCTGCCCGGGAATCGAACCCTGACCCCCCGGTTCCTAGGTGGAGCTCAGCCACGGAGCCGCGCCGGCCGGCCGGGCCCGGAAGGGCAGCCCTTGGCCTGTAGCGCACTCCACGCGAGGCTGCCGTCCTCAGGCCCCGCCGCTGTCAGCGAAGGCCCGTGGCCCGTGGCCCCTTCGCTGAGGGCCCCCTCCCCCCCCCTCCCCCGGCCCCAGGGTTCCAACAAGCTGAACGAAGACCTTCTGGACAGAATCAACGGCGCCAGACAGATCCACCTGGTGCCCTGCCACCTGAGGGACAAGTTCGTGCTGCGCTTGGCCATCTGCTCCCGGGCCGCCGAGCCCGCGCACGTGCAGCGGGCCTGGGCCCACATCCAGGCGCTGGCCACGGCTCTGCTGGCGGCCCCGCGGGAGTAGAGGTGAGCGCGCTGTGAACGGGGGTGACAGCGCCCTCCTGTCCTGTCTGGAGAGCGGGGAGGAGCCATCTGCTACGATGGTCATTCAGAGGCGTCGACAGGCTCACTTCACATGCACACGGCAAAGCTGCCGGTGGTGTCGTCCGTAACCCCGCAGATTTCTCCCGTTCACCGAGGCGACTGCGCATCACGCCCTAGGGTGTCGCCCCAAAATGTATGCACACGTTCCCAGCCATACCCTACCGCACTGTGGTGTGCTGTACAGTACTAGGTACTGTGCTGTGCTATCCTATGTTATACCAGCATGCAGTATCCTAATACTGGGTATCATAGACACCGCAGAGTGCCATACAGACGGTGTCCCCAAAATCGTACGCACACTTTAACAACTGATCGCACAATTTGGAAAATTAAAGGTGTTTTAGCGAACGCTGCCTTTACAACGACCCGAAGCCGGACAAGAACAGGCTTATTGGGGAGGCTGCGCGGATTTGTAATCACAGGGCTGATGGGACGGAGGTCTTAACACCTGGCTCGCCCGAGCGTCGCTGAGGCCGCCACGTCAAGCCCGGGTCACGGTTCGGAGAGGAAGGGGCGCGGAGCTGTTTCCCAGGGGGCGGGGAGCGGGGCAGAGTCTTCTGACCTCGAACAATGTGCCACAGAGGAGCCAGGTCGGCGGGGAGACCTGCTCCTGTCCAGGTCACAGTCCCTTACACACACCCTCCTGTGTGTTACACACACCCTCCTGTGTTACACACACCCTCCTCTGTTACACACACCCTCCTGTGTTACACACCCTCCTGTGTCACACACCCTCCTGTGTGTCACACACCCTCCTGTGTTACACACACCCTCCTCTGTGTCACACACACCCTCCTGTGTGTCACACACACCCTCCTGTGTGTTACACACACCCTCCTTTGTGTTACACACACCCTCCTGTTACACACACCCTCCTGTGTTACGCACACCCTCCTCTGTTACGCACACCCTCCTCTGTTACACACACCCTCCTGTGTTACACACACCCTCCTCTGTTACACACACCCTCCTGTGTTACACACCCTCCTGTTACGCACACCCTCCTCTGTTACGCACACCCTCCTCTGTTACGCACACCCTCCTCTGTGTTACGCACACCCTCCTGTGTTACGCACACCCTCCTCTGTTACGCACACCCTCCTGTGTTACGCACACCCTCCTGTGTTACGCACACCCTCCTCTGTGTTACGCACACCCTCCTGTGTTACGTACACCCTCCTCTGTGTCACACACACCCTCCTCTGTGTCACACACACCCTCCTCTGTGTCACACACACCCTCCTCTGTGTCACACACACCCTCCTCTGTTATACACACCCTCCTGTGTGTTACACACACCCTCCTGTGTGTTACACACACCCTCCTCGTGTTACACACACCCTCCTGTGTTACACACACCCTCCTCTGTTACACACACCCTCCTGTGTGTCACACACACCCTCCTGTGTGTCACACACACCCTCCTCTGTTATACACACCCTCCTGTGTGTTACACACACCCTCCTCTGTTACACACACCCTCCTCTGTGTCACACACACCCTCCTCTGTGTTACACACACCCTCCTGTGTGTTACACACACCCTCCTCGTGTTACACACACCCTCCTCTGTGTCACACACACCCTCCTCTGTTACACACACCCTCCTGTGTGTTACACACATCCTCCTCTGTGTTACACACACCCTCCTGTGTTACACACACCCTCCTCTGTGTTACACACACCCTCCTGTGTTACACACACCCTCCTCTGTGTTCAAGGGGGCGTGTACCACGTTCCGAGTCTGCCGTGTGTTTCTGTTAATGCAGCCATATGTTCATGCTGTTTCCCCCGTAGAGAGCCAAGCGGAACAGAAGTGTGTCTGAAAACTGCAGGGAGAGGAAGCTAAACAGCACCCGCTCCGTGCAAGGCGGCCCGCGCGGCTTCGCACTTCCCTCCAAGGCTGCCAGACGCCCGCGCTTTCGTCTCCCGAGTCTCTGGTCGGCGAAGACATGTTATTCGCTACGTGAAAAGTCGATCCCCGGGCCTGTAGCTTTTATCCATTGTGTGGCTGTGGTTTTGTTAATTAAGCATTCGTAGTGCTTCGTGCTCCCGGGCTTGGCCGTGGTGGGGAGGGCCAGGCTGTGGCCAGGCGGCTGGAGGCCACGCCGGCGGCCTTCACCTTGCTCCTTCCTGCGGCCAGTGCTCAATAAACAGTCAGAAGTGCAATGCTGCTGTCTGGTGAGCTTCTGTTCTACGCTGTGCCCAGCTGGTGGTTAGAATACGGACGCACCCTTTCAAAGCGGCCAGAGGGAGGGCATCCTTGGGCATCTGTAAACAGCATTCATTCATGCAGCAATGTTTATCGAGTGTGCCACACAGGTCAGGCATAGTTTTCGATGCTGTACCAACATATAAGGTTTATTGGGAGATAATTCCAACTTTTAAATAAGTAAATAGCAAGATTAAGGGGCACAAAAAGCAGGACCACCACGAACAGGGTGGTTTTTTACGGTCATGTAGCCGTCATGTGTGTTAGTTGCTACTCAACAGTCATTTTCTCCACTCCCACCTCCAGGCAGTCACTTCCCCAGGAAGGGATACCCCTGGGACCCGCTGAGCCCAGACAGGGAGAGGAAGGCTCCTCGGCTTCCCAGGAAGTGGCTTCTTCCTTTTTCCAAGAGAGAATTCCGGGGCAAAGACCCTGTCCCAGTGTGTCCCCTTCCTCCTGCTCTAAGTGTGTAGGCAGGTTCCTGGGTGTGTGGGGCCCTCCTGGGGCAAGGAGGCCCAGCCTGGGGGGCTGGGGCGAGAGGGGGCGGGTATCCACCGGAAGAAGAAGGCGGCGGAATGGATGATGGAAAGACAGCCTTCATGACATCTAGGTCGGGTCTTCAGACCCCAAGGGCCTACCTCCAGACCTGCTCTGAGGTGCCACAGTGGCGTGAACTACCCAATAGGTGGCTGTTAGTGGCTACTCTGTTACTCGGTCTGAACGCGCAGTTCACTAAGCTAACCTACCGTGGCTCTGTTCTCAGGAGCCAGGCCGGGCGGATGTGCGGGTGGAGGGGCGGCTCTGAGCTGCAGGGCTGACAGCAAGTGTTCCACTCCCCTAGTCCCCTTAAATCGCACATGGACTTTGCTCGCCACTCGACTTAGTCTCAGCCGATAACAGGTACCTACCCTCCACGTGCCTGGCCTCCGGAACCACTGGACCATCTTGGAGGGCTCCTGGAGGGCAGGTGAGTCCAGGTGAGCGCATCCTGGGGGAACCCTCGGAATGTAGCCCATCTCGCCGCTTGCGCGTCTTGATTGCGGAGGACTTGAAGGAGGAAGCGCCTCCGCAAGGAAACGCAGAGTTCGTCCCGGTAAGTAAACCCCGCTGGCTGCACAGCTAGCTCTTGCACTTTAACAGAACAGCCTCCTGCACCCACTTGGGCCGGAGCCCAGGCCAGCGCCCGCCCCCGACGATCAGTCCCGCCTCCGACCCCGCCCCCGACGCGCGGCCCCGCCCCCGACGCGCGGCCCCGCCCCCGACGCTCAGCCCTACCCCGACCCCGCCCCCGACGCGCGGCCCCGCCCCCGACGTTCAGCCCTGCCCCCGACGCTGAGATCCGCCCCCCACGCTCAATGCCGTCCCCCGACGCGCGCGCCCGCCCCGCACAGACGTACGCACAGCCCGGGCTGAGCAAGTTCGCAGCACGCAGGCGCACATCGGTCGGCGCGCTTTTCGGAAGCCGGTAGTCTGTGGGACCCGGGAGGTGTGGAATGGAGTAGCCGGTCCGGGTGGAAGCGAGAGGCGCGGACAGCCAACTCGGGCCCGCAGACCCTCCGGGGCGGCCGGCGGGGTGACGGGCTCCCTGGGCGGCGGAGGTACGGCCTGGGCCCCCGGAGCGTTCCTCGCAGTGGACGTGCCCTCCCGCTTGTGCTTTCAGGTGACTCCCCTTTTAGGGGCGGGGGCGGGGGCCTGCCCCATCCGCGCGGGGGCGAATCGGGCCCCGCTGCCTGCGGTTCTGCTGGTCGGAACCTGGTGTAGCTACCTACTTCCCACAGATGACCCGAAGCCGCAGGTGACCCGAGGTCACCGGGGTCACTGCCCACGGGAGAGGAGGCGGGGCCTGGAGGGGGCCGCTGTGAGGAGTGGCTGGTCGGGGAGCGTCCCGGTGGGAGCGCTGTTCTGAGTATTTTTCGGAATTGGAAGCCGTCCGTCCGTCCGGCAGGGGGCGCTGCTGTGACCCTGAGACTGGTGCTGCGCTCTCAGCAAGGTCATGGCCTGGCCGCGCCGCCCTGCGTGCTTGGGGTCTGGAAGGTTCTACAGGGTCTGCACGCGCTGCCTGTGCAGCTCCCATGCCAGGGATGCCCACTCCGAGGCTGGGAGACCGCAGGGGACGGAGCCCGTCTGACCTGCGGAAGCCGCTGTCCAGCGAGACAGACCACGTCCTTACAGCAAGCGGAAAACCTTCCCCATAGAGAGAGCGAGCGGCACGCAGTGCGCATGTCCTTGCTGATGAAGCGTCACCTCTAGGTCTGGGGCGCCGGGGAGACGAAGGGGACGAGGAAGTCAGTGGTCACGGGGACAGTGGCCGTGCCAGCGAGCAGGGCCGGCCCCGCAGCCGTGTCTGCGTGTCCGCGGTGCCGGACGAGCCGTGGAGCGGAAAGGAGGGTGTGAAGGCGCCGCGAGAACGCGCTGTGAGGGGTCCCAGGGCTGCAGGGCAGGGATGTCCCCAGGAAGAGGAGCCTGTGGTAAACCTGCTCCAAGTCACCTCTCCTTCCACCTCCTGCTTCCAGTGTTGCACAAGAGAGAGGAACTTACGGAAAATGGCGGGGTGGAACAGGGGATGGTCGGGACATGTCGGTTCTAGTTTTGATTCTTTATTTATTACAGCTTTAAGCAAATTAGAATCTCCTTGAGTCTCAGGTTTATTTTTCATCCTCACCAGAAGACATGATTTCCCCACTGATTATTTTAGAGAGAGTGGAAAGGTGGGAGGGAGAGAGAGAAACATCCAGGTGAGAGAGATCCGTCGGTTGCCTCCGGCATGTGCCCTGACCTGGGCGGGGGGCCTGTGGCCAGCAGCACGCCTGCCACCCAGGCGCGTGCCCTCGACCAGGAGCCGGACCCGCCGCCCTTTGGCGCAGGCTGGTGCTCTGTCACTGAGCCACGCCAGCCGGGGCTTGAGTTTGCCGTTTTAGCAAAGACTCATGAACGCCTGTCTGCAGTGCAACAGGTTCTTTGTAAGGGATTGAGAGAGAGACCAGGCGTCAACACGTGACCCTTACGCTGTACTCGCCAGTAACGCGGACGGTAACTTTAAAACACAAGTTCTCGTGTCTCCTTTACGCGACGCTGTTAGGAAACGGACAAGCTTTGTACACGTTTTCCTCGTGGTTGGCAGGTAAGTGCCACACACCCGGCCACAGGCCGCGGTCATCTGTAATCGTGTTAAAACAGGTTACCTTGACGCACGGAGGCTTCTAAGGATAACTAGAGGGAAGAAATCTGAAATGCAAGCACTTTACAGCGATTGTGTCGCTTCTCATGGCTCCTGTGTCACGCAGGTTTCGCTCTTTAATACTTGAGGTGAAACGGGGAAATGGTGAGAGAGCCTGGGGCCTCCCATGTCAAGTGCTCATTCCTGGGCACACCCTTACAACAAGGGGGATGCGAGCGACTCGGTGGCCGTGGAGCGGAAAGGAGGGTGTGGAGGTGCAGCGAGCAGGTAGTGAGCAGCTGTTCCTGTTCCTGATCCGTGCTGCTCCGGCCTTTGGCGGTAGCCCCGAGGGACTGCACGCTACCTGGAGTGAGCCCCAGTGAGCCCCAGCCCCGCTGCTGACGCTCCGATCTCCAGGGAGTTCCTTGACATCTCAGCCTCGGCGCCTGCAGGTGCTGAAGGGCTGGTGCAGTATCGGCATTTTTATATTTGGGTGTGACTTGACTCTCAGCGATGTCTTTCACTTCACAGGTGAGGCCGAGGACTTGGCGGTGACAGAGGCTTGCTTGAGCTCATTCCTGTGTTTTCCTTGGAGACCAGACTTCAACCCCAGGTTCGGCTCAGTCCCATGCTCTTCCGTGGTGCCTGTCTTTGCTCATTGATTGTAAGTCCTTTCCTTAGGAATGCTTTCCCTATTTGTGCGGGAAGTCATCACTAAGACAGTTCAACCCCTAACAGCTTTGCTAAGTCAGGTCTTTGTATCCTAAACGCTTGAAGTTGATGAGTAACTAGTACTTCCCTTCAAATGGCCTGTCCTTATAAATGTGCCTTACAAATGAAAGGTCCGGTATACCTTTTTTCCGACGAGCGGAGGTTTAAAAGTCACCGCGCCTTCTCTTAGTCATCCCTGACGCTCTCACTTTGTCTTTGTGTAGGACCTGTGAAATGCAGGCTCCGAGCTCCAGGGCCGTGCACCTGAGCGAATGGCAGAAGAACTACTTTGCAGTTACGTCTGGCACGTGCACAGCCGCGCAGAAGGCAGAGGCCTACCGAGCGCAGCTGCTGCGCATTCAGTATGCATGGGCCAACTCTGAGATCTCGCAGGTCTGTGCTTCCAGACTGTTCAGAAAATATGCAGAGAAATACTCGGCAATCGTCGATTCTGACAGCGCTGAAACTGGCTTGAACAACTATGCAGAGAACGTTTTGACTTTGGCGAGATCTCAGCAGACGGACAGTGACAAGTGGCAGTCGGGACTGTCGATGAGTAATGTTTTCCAGATGCGCAGTGTGCGGGAGATGATGCGGGCTGGCGAGAAGCGCCCAGGCTCCCTGCTGGGCGCTGCTGATGCTTCGGTAGTGATCCACCGCGGGGCCGGGGCCTCCGAGCCTCTGAAGTTTAGCGCTTGTGGTTCTGGGGAGAGCGACCCATTGGCTAAGCCAGCTCACGGTACAGGCTGGCCCCAGGGCGTCCCAGAGAGCGGTCCCTTGGGCCCTCTGAATGCCCAGCCCCCTGTGGCGACTAACACCCCCAAGACGTGTCCCATGGTCTCAGCACCCTTCGGGGGCTTAGCCACCCCGTTATTTGGAAATGTCAGGAAGGAAAATAGCAGCGCTCCGAAAGCCAGCCCAGGACCGAGTCTGTTCTTACCCCATCAGTCTCGCGCTCCTTCCGGCAGTGACAGTCCCTGGGACAGGAGCGCTTTCTACAGCTCTGGCCCCGCCCATGCCCTTTCTGCCCCGACCCTGGGTCAGGCCCTTAGGAAAACAGAGGGGAACGGCCCCCGGGAGGAAGGTGGCCTGCCAACCTTTAAAACCGCAAAGGAGCAGCTGTGGGTGGAGCAGCAAAAAAAGCACCACCCTCCTGCACGGGCGTCAGCGTCCTCCTGTGGCGGCGTCAAGAAGTCCCTGGGAGCCAGTCGATCCCGAGGAATTTTTGGGAAGTTTGTCCCTCCTGTACCTAAGCCAGATGGGGGGGATGTGAATGGGGGGATGCAGTACAAGCCTGACAGTGCCGGACCCACAGAGCCAGCACCCCCAGTTGATGAGCGTTTGAAGAGCTTGGAGCCCAAGATGATCGAGCTGATTATGAGTGAGATTGTGGACCATGGGCCCCCGGTGAACTGGGAGGACATCGCAGGGGTGGAGTTCGCCAAGGCCACCATAAAGGAGATCGTCGTGTGGCCCATGATGAGGCCCGACATCTTCACGGGCCTACGCGGCCCGCCCAAGGGGATTCTGCTCTTCGGGCCTCCTGGGACTGGGAAAACCCTGATTGGCAAGTGCATCGCCAGTCAGTCTGGGGCCACCTTCTTCAGTATCTCGGCCTCCTCCTTGACCTCCAAGTGGGTGGGCGAGGGGGAGAAGATGGTCCGCGCGCTGTTCGCCGTTGCGCGGTGCCAGCAGCCTGCTGTGATTTTCATTGATGAGATCGACTCCCTGCTCTCCCAGCGGGCAGATGGTGAGCACGAGTCTTCTAGGAGGATCAAGACCGAGTTCCTGGTTCAGCTCGACGGGGCCACCACGTCTTCTGAAGATCGTATTCTAGTCGTGGGAGCAACCAATCGGCCTCAGGAAATCGACGAGGCCGCCCGCAGGAGGCTGGTGAAAAGGCTCTACATCCCCCTGCCGGAGGCCTCCGCCCGGAAGCAGATAGTCACGCACCTGATGTCCCGGGAGCAGTGCTGCCTCCGCGAGGAGGAGATCGAGCTGGTGGTGCAGCGGTCGGAAGGGTTCTCGGGAGCCGACATGACGCAGCTGTGCAGAGAGGCGTCCCTGGGCCCCATTCGCAGCTTACAGGCCGCCGACATCGCCACGATCACGGCGGACCAGGTCCCGCCCATCGCTTACGTGGACTTTGAAAACGCGTTTAGAACTGTGCGGCCCAGCGTGTCTCCCACGGACTTGGAGCTCTATGAGAACTGGAACAAAACCTTCGGTTGTGGGAAGTAAGCAGGACCCTTACAGTTACAGAGGGCATCTGTGTGGCCCAGCTTTCCCGGCCCGGAGCTCAGGGAACGGGGCTTCACCCGTGGTCCTGGGAGTGACTCCTGAACCCGGAACTGCGGGTGAAGCGGTTGCCATTGACAGCCTCTGTTGCTAGGAGCCTGATTTTCTTCCGGTTACTCCCGGATACGTACCCTGGTCACACCCAGGGTGGGGATCTTGTCTCGTTTCTAACGTCTCTCTTTGAGGTGTGCAGTGGGATGAACAGTGAGCCCACACTGAGACTCAGTCCTACTTAGAAACGAGGATGTGTGCTTTATACGTACCTTGTATTGCTGTCGGTGGTTTACGTGAGACAGAGCGTGGCTCACTGTTTAGGATGTAAGCGCTCACCCAGCACTGGCTTTGGGAAAGTGCCTCTTTTTACTTCGGTTGTGACCTCTCGCTGTTTCCTTCTCTTACCAGGACCTGCTAATAAAACATGTTCACAAAGAGCCAGGTGTGTGCCACCAGCAGATGTGCCGGAGGCTTGAAGGCGAATGGTTTTCTGGGGGCAGGTGCTGTCTGACAATATGCATTGGACGCGAGGTGACGGCTAGGGGTTGGTGTCTCTGAACATGTTTGCAGATGTCTGTGATGGCGCGTTCTGCTGTATGAGTAGACGTGTTCGCTGTGGAAGATAGAAGGACCGTTCCCTCCCCTGGGAACGCACTGTAAACAGCTGGGAACAGTTCTCCCAGGTGCTTCGACAGCATTCTCTTCGGTAGTCTGATTTTTCACCGTTGCCCATGTTCGCATTCATCGGCAGCGTCTTCCCCGACACGGCCTCGGCCTCGGCCTCCGTCGTGGGGATGGCCTCCCGGAGTCCGTCTTCGGAGTGCAGTGAGGGCAGGGCGTTAGGCTGTGTTCCTTTTGTTCACTGCAAACGGAAATAGGTTGCATGCCTATCACTGATCTTTCGCTGCCTTTCCTACCAGTCATTGACCTTTAAACTGGAACAAAACCTTTTGAGCCAAAAGCATCAAAAGGTGGACTGAAACACTAGAAGTTATTAAAACACCGGAAGAGTGTGATAATGTTGGGAGCTCACAGTGAGATGTGGAGAGTAGGCCCCGGCCGCACCTGGTGGGGGGTGGTGGTGCGCCCAGCCTTTCTGGAAGGAGTGGGGTCATAACAGCCCAAAGATGTTTCTCTTCTCGATGTCAGCACCACACCGGTAAGTTCACGGAGACACTCGAGGTGTGAGAAAACACTCCACATATCCGACCCTGGAGAACGGTTAGCCTGTTGATGGGGTTTACGGAATGGGTGTAAAAAACCATGTGGGTGCCGTGTGTGCACACCCTGAGAGGGAGCCGGGGTCCCGGTCAGCGACGAGGCAGGTTGCACACGTCCGCACGGGTCTGCGTTGGAAGGACAGGCGGCAGGGAGCTCCGGGACTCGGCCTGCGCCCCGGGAGCAGGTGAGCGGGCACTCCACCCTGACGACGTGCAGTGTCCGTGTTGGACTCCAATGATGGTGCGCTCTTTGTAGTTTGTAAAGACTCGGTGACGTAGTATTTTTAAAGTAGAATGTGCGGTTGTTGAGTGAGTAAGCAGTGGCTTTTTGTTTGTTTTGTTTTGGTGCCAATAGGTTTGTTAGAGGCAAGAGATAAGCATTGAAAGCCCCAGCAGTAAAGTCCTCAGGAAATATGCCTTGCTCCTGGACACGGGGCTGAGAAGACAGTGACCGGATGCTAAATCTCTAAAAAGGAAGTCACCTCTCACATCAGAATCCTTAGCCAACAGTCATTCATCCAACTGCAGATTGAGCAAAGCTGTCAAAATTGCTGTGAAAAGTAGCTGTGAGGCACATACAGACTTCATCTTCACTTAGGAAACGGGGTGGCCAGAGTCCCTTGTACAAAGGAATCTGTGAGCAGGCGATACACATGCATGATGTTCCGTCTGTGACCACAGACCTACGAACCCACCTTTCCCGAAGGTGGGGGACAGGCGAGGTTGACTGCATCGGGAGAAACAGCCTGCGGCCGCGCATACCCTCTGACCCAGCGCAGCGCCTCAACGCAAATGCATGATAAGCTGCCGGAAACACAATTTCACAAAATACAGAAAATTGCTGTAAAACCAGGACGCGATTGCAATTTAAGGGAAATGGTGCAGATAAATCTACTTTAATGGATAAGCTTAGATGCAAACTAAATATGCCAGCAGCATCTCATCATTCCTTCCAACCGGTCTGAACTAGATTGGTGGGAAATGCGGTCGCAGCGTAGGAATGGAGAGAGGTGTTCTCGTGAGCCCTGTGTGCTGGGGAAACCCCGCCCTGCTCTAATGGGCGTCGAGGCTCTCTCAGACTCGGTTCCACGCTGCTGTGTGGGGTGGCAGACGCTACCTGGGCGTCACGTTCTCACCGCTGCACGGAGCTCGCAAGTTCTCTTGATTACGTGCAGCTCTTCTGCTTTTCACTGACTAACAATCAGGTCGGCGAGACTGGGCCGAGAGACCGGCCTGGCATCACTGCCTGACAAAGGGGCGATGGGCCCCTCCCACGTGCCCTCCGAAGGCTGGGACACCGCCCAGCTTGTAACGCAGGTGGTTGAGCAACGTCGTGAAGAAAGGAGCCGAGCTTGTCTCTTGCGGCCACGCACGCAATAGGTCGCTTAGCAAGGGGAACTCGGGGTAAAACTTTTATTACTTCAGACGCTTCCACAAGCCCACCCCAGTTGAGGCATCGAGTCGGAAATACCTCGTCTAAGGAGTGGGGAATTCAGTGTAGGGTTTCCTTTGCAGCATTCGATGTGCTAATTTATGTGGGACATAGTACACGCTTCGTAATGCTCTAGAGAAGTTAGGACATCTTTTATAAGCAAGGAAGCCCGTTCCCTGATAACTTGGTAACGCGTGTTATCGACATAGACGTAGATGAGCGCCTCTGAGATTACTTACCAGGTTGGAGCGGGGAAGTACTCTGAACAGACAGAGGTGAAGCTGGTGTGAGAGGCCCAGGGTGTCCAGGCGCAGAGCCGCCGGCTCGGGCCCTTTGTGGTGGAAAATGGGCAAAAGTCGGCTTACAGCTGTGAGTGTGCCAGACAGCTGGTTCTTGTACTGTTTCCCAGCGAGCAACTGTAAGCCTGCTTTTGCTGAGCCGGTGTAACAGTTTAGATTCTGGCACTTGCGTCTTGGTGTTCCTGTCTCTCCTTAACGCTTCCTGTGTCTCACTTCCCACAAGAAAGTGTTCCCTGAAGAACACAAGGAGTAAATGGAGCGAGGAAGTGGGGAATCCCAGGCACCGGCTCTTGTGCGTTCACTGCTTTCCCTTCCGCTCTTCCTCCTCCCTGTCTTCGGCTCCGACGGCTGAGGCCGGAGTCGTACTGGAGAAGAAGGTGCCTGTCATGTCTGTTCAGATGGAGAGATCTGTAGTCGGACAGGGTGTCCCAGGAAAGCAGGGGACTGTCTCCTTCCAGCAGCACCTCTGGGTGAGCAGGTCAGAGCAGTGGCTAGCACGGGAGGCCCTCGATGAAGAGGCCTCGGGCCGGGGAGGGTGGTCTGCAAAGACCTGTGGGTGAGACCCGTCCACGGGCATGAACCCGTGAATCCACAGGAGGCCGAGTGTGAGAAACGGGCCGGCAGAAACGGTCAGCTGTCCCACGGGGACAAGTCAGGGGGGGCAGGGGTAGACATGAGAGGGTCTGCCCGGGGTCCCACCCTTATCCAGAACTCGCCCGCTCACCCACATTTATTTATGTTTTAATATATTTCATTGATTTTTTACAGAGAGGAAGGGAGAGAGATAGAAAGTTAGAAACATCGATGAGAGAGGAACATCGATCAGCTGCCTCCTGCACGCCCCCTACTAGGGATGTGCCCGCCACCCAGGTACATGCCCTTGACCGGAATCGAACCTGGGACCTTTCAGTCCGCAGGCTGACGCTCTATCCACTGAGCCACACTGGTTTTGGCTCACCCACATTTCTTTTGGTCTCATTAAAACATCTTTTATTCACTTAAAACATGCTCTACTTGAAAACCTCGGACCACAAGAAGTTGCAAAGATGAGGGTGGAGATCGCTTGCGCCCTCCCTGTTTCCCTGTGATACCGTGGCCGGTACCCGGCGCGTTGCACAGCGCCTGTGCGTGTCCTGGGTGGAAAGACACATGGATGGGACAGACTTGCTAGCAGGCTTCCGTCCGTTCTGCCGGGAATCTCCTTCACCAAATGTGGCTGCCGCTCCACGAAGCACCATCTGGGTGCCTCCAAGCTGGGTCTCACGGGGGTGGGGGGAGAGGGCTCTCCACTGGTCAGCAAAGGGAGACGAGCAGGAACCTGACCTTTGTCCGCATGGTCAGCAGCCTCC
Source organism: Corynorhinus townsendii (assembly GCA_026230045.1). Classification (NCBI taxonomy): domain Eukaryota; kingdom Metazoa; phylum Chordata; class Mammalia; order Chiroptera; family Vespertilionidae; genus Corynorhinus; species Corynorhinus townsendii. The sequence goes on from JAPDVU010000004.1 coordinate 185,185,370, forward strand.
AAGCCTAGGTAATTCGTCTTTCTCTGAAGTCCTTACCCCCCGACCCCTGATGCCATGGAAAACTCAAGTAGAATCACAAGCCGCTCCTGTGGACACGACTGTGATCAGTTCACTTCGCAGACCCGGCCCCTGGACGTAGGCGGGAGGGGAATGTCCCTCCCCTGCCCAGAAATGAGAGCCTGAGGCCACGGGCAGGGGCAGGGCCCCGGTGAGCTCTACAGAGAGGTCAGGGGGACCCCCAGGGAATCCGGGACTGGGGCCTCAGTCCAGTTAGGAGAGGCCGGTCCGAGCCAGGCCCTCCTGCAGCCCCTGGGTAGGGAGATGCCTGCTGGGTGTCAGCGCAGTTGGTGCAAGGACTGCGCTCAGGAGGCAGCACAGCCGAGTGACAGGCTCGGGGGGTGTCTGAAGACAAACCAGCAGCAAATACCCTGCTGCAAGCCTGCCCCGCCGTCACTGCTGGGGGGCCCGTACGTTTCGCCCCCCAGGGCTCAGCCTGTCCCTCTGGGCAAGGCGCGGGGCCAGGGGTCAGCTGGGGCACCTGGGGCTGCGTCCTGTCCTGGGGAGCGGGGCTGGCGTCCTGCCCGCGCATCCCCTCACCACTAGGTGGAGCGCGCCTCTCAGCTTCCAGGGCTCCAGAGGGCGGCCCCAGCAGATGTCCCTGCCATTGAAAAGAATTCCAACTCGGACCCTAGGAAATGTACAGTTAATCTGCTAAAAGCAACCACGGCACGTTCCTTCACCTTTGTCTGTGTTAATGTACCTCACATTTACAAAAACGTCTGCTTCATCTACGAGATTGTCAAAATGCTCTGGGAGATTCCTGCGTGTGGGACCAGGGCCTTGACTCCCTGTACATGGGCTGTGCTTCCCTGGATCCCCGGGACAGGAGGAAGTGGGGGTCGGGGAGCGGGGGCTGGGGACGCTTCCCTTCAGCCTCCTCCGTGCCCTCCGAATGCATCTCCGGGAGAATCCCCGTGCCCGGGGCCCAGAGGCAAACACTCTGAGCTCACTCCCCAGAGACAGCTCCAGGCACTGTCTTCCCACGGGTCCCCAGGTGGCTGGGATGCGGAGCTGCCCGGCTTCCTTTAGGTGCCCTGAGTGTGTGCCGCTGGCGTCCTCAGCGCTAGTGCCTTGGGGACACACAGAAGCCTGGCCATCCAGGCGCTGCTGCTGGCGGACATGGTCACAGGCAGTGCTGGGAGGCCTCCAGTCCTCCAGCGGAACCTTCCAGAACCACATCCCGCCTGGCCCTCAGGGCCTGGGAGACCCACAGGCTCCCCTGAAGGAAGAACCGGGTGATTGGCGTCAGCTTTGTCTTCAGGGAGTTGCTGGGCCGGCTCACACTCCCGGGCCGGATCCCGAAATGCAAAAAACAGAGCACGCTGCCTGGAAGCGCGGGGCCTGTGTGGAAACCAGCTTTCACAAGGAGCGTGTCTCCAACTGCAGCGGAAATGAGGCAAGCAGTTTCTTCAGGAGAAGCAGAAGCAGGAGGGAAGTGATTTGCCTTTTTTCCTCTTTTTCTCTGGGAGGAGGAGGACCCTGCCAGAACCTACCGCAGGCGCTGCCGCTCCTTCCCTATTTGCGGGAAATCCCACCCTGCCCTCGGCCACCAAGGGGCGGTTTCTGTTTTGCAGGCGTGCGAGGGTCGGGAGGGGACTGGAGGTCAGGCAGGACCCGCGGACGCAGGCACCCACGGGGACCTTCCAGGACTCCACCGGGCGGCCTTGGCCGGGGGCAGAGCCAGTTCCCACACCCGGGAGGCTCAGCGCCGCTGGGAGAGTTTGTGCCTCAGGCAAATGCGACCTCCCTGGCACAGAGCGGGGAGCCAGCCGGGGGAAGTGAAAGTTGCTGCACCATTTGAATACTGAGGCATCTTCAGGGTCCGTCCCAGCGGGCCCTGCGGGGAGCCAGCCGGGCCCAGGCCTCACAGGGAGGGCGCCGTGGTTGCCGGGAGCCGCCTGCTCTGAGTGTGTGTGGGACCTGGGGGGCTGGGGTGGGCATGGGGAGCCAGACAGGCACAGGGTCTCGCAGTACCAGGGTCACGGCACGGGGTGGGGGTCTCACGGCACAGGGGGTCACGGTACTGGGGGTCACGGCACTGGGGGCATCTCATGGCACGGGGGTCTCGTGGCACGGGGGTCACGACACGGGGGATGGGGGCGGTCTCGCGGCTTGGGGTCACGGCATGGGGGGTCATTGGGGTCACGGCACGCTGCCGCAGAGCCGCCCACGGCTACAGCACTGGAGGCTCGTCCCGCTGCGCCGGCCTCGGGCTGACAGCTGGGCTGACACTGAGAATCACCAGGGACGGCCGGTCCAGCTGAGCCTCTATCTCGGGGTCTTTCCCACCCGCCTTTCTGGCTCCCCTCTGAACCCGTCTTCCTTGGCACAGCGCTTCCCTCCTTCACCTAAACCCGGGCACACGGCTTAGAGGGGGTTTTCAGGCGTCCTGACCACGCTTCCCCCCAAAACGACTGTGTCCAACCCCGCTCCCAGCATGCAGTGCTGCCACAGGCCACACCGCCCGGGCACGGATGTGCGGGTTCTCACCACGACACCAACTGGCCGCGTCTGAGCGAACCATGGCTCACTGTGGGCGCTGCCTGAAGCCGCGGCGCCAGCGTGGGGACCTCTGGGAGGACGGGCTCCTCACAGCCTCGCCCTGTCCCTAAGCGGACCGCTCCCGCTGCAGGCAGGCAGGCAGGCAGGCAGGCAGGCGGACGGCAGAGCGAGGACATGGCAGGTGCAGGTCACCACGGGGCGCCCGGTGCCTAGCCATGGACAGGCCTTCGCAGGGGGCACCTCGCCCCATGGTGACCCTCCTCCCCGCATATCGCCCGCCAGGCGGTTTGGGGCCCGACCTCTCCTCCCTAAGGCGACCTCTAGGTCTCAGCGGCCTTTCAGCTCCAGGCCCAGAGAAGCAGCAAAACCAGCCCCAGCAGGCAGCTGCTGGGCAGTGACCCCACCCTGGGGCCGGCCAGCCCTTCCGTGGAGACCCCGAGCCTGAGGGGACACAGCTGGGAGCGCCTGAATGTCCTGCTCCAGGGAGCAGCCTGTGCCTGCCCCTCCCCCACCCCCACCCCCACCCCCACCCCCAGCCCCAGGACATCCCATTAGCTTGCTCTTCCCGCTTCTTCTAGGAATGGCGTATGGCTCCGATTTGCCAAATAAAGGTCCCCTTGCAGTGGGAGCCTCGCTCCGAGGTCTGTCCCAGCCAGCACCCAGGTGCCCGGGCCGCTGAGCCGGGCGTGGCCTGACCCCGCCGGGCAGACCCGGCCGCCCCGCCGCTCACAGCCCGTGCTGCTCAGAGCTGGTCGCCTCTGTGGGCGCCCCGCTTCCACGTGGCTGCTGTCCGTGGCGTGAGCCGGTGCGGGGTGACCCTGGGGACTCCCTGTCTTGTCTGAGCCTTGGGCTCCACGTTTGCTGGTGGGAATAGGAGCCTGGAAGGACGCGGCTCTCAGGTGGGCCCAGCTCCCGGCTGGGCAGCATGGACCCGGCCCGCGCTGGCGCTGTCTCTGCTTCGGGTCCAGGCCTCTCCGCCCGGCCCGGGAGCTCTCGCCAAGGCCCAAACCCGGCCCGGCCTGGGAACGGGATGCCGCCTGCTCTTCCCTGCGAACACAGACGCTCGCACCCTGGTCAGATCTGTTACCCAGGCCGGAAGGCGGGCCCACAGGTCACACTGAGTGAGGCTGGGCCGGGGAGGGGACAGACGCTCTCCTGCCATGAAGAGAAGAACTCAGCACCCAGCACCTCCTCAGCACCGAAACCCAGAACCGCCCCCTCCCCCCCCATTGCAGCCCCAGCCCCAGCCCCAGCTGAAGTGGCCCCAGAAGTGCCCCTCACACGGAAAGGCTGACGAGGCCCAAGAGGAGTCACAGGCCCTCTGAGGCAAGCTCTGCCCCACCCCTGGGTCCGAAGCACCCACTCAGGCTCCTGCATCCCAGGCCCACGCCGGGCATGGCCGCTGCTTCTAGGCCAGCAGGAACTGCGGGGTGATCAAGAGGGCAGTGGGACACGGGGGTCACATGCACCCTCGCCCATCCTCCCAGAAGCCTCTCCGAGGCCAAGGCGCAGGGCGGCCGTTCAGGGGGCGTGTGGCCTTGCCCTTCGCTCCGTAAGCCTTTCTCTTGTGTGCGAGGGCTTTAGGGATGAGGCTCAAGGGTGACTCGGTGACCTTGCAAAGGTCACTGTGCTTCCCTGGCCCTGGTTTCACTACCTGAAATGGATGCTCATACCATCTCCGCCTGCCCTTCCTCCAGGGACCCCACTGCCCCCCAGCCTGGCCTTCAGGACCAGCGGGCTCCTGTCCTGCTTCCTCCCCGGGTCCTGCTGATTAGGGACCCAGAGCCCTCCGGCTCCCCTGACCTCCCGCTGGTCCGCCCAGTGGCCCTGCCCTTCCAGGGCACTCAGCAGCCCTCTTTCCCTCCCCCTCCCTCCCTCCCTCTCTCTCTTCCTCCCTCCCAATTGCTCTCACTCCCCCTCCCTTCCTCTCTCTCCTTCTCCCTCTCCCTTCCCCTCTCTCCCTCCCTCTCTTTCTCCCTTTCTCCTTCTCCCTCCCTCCCTCCCTCCCTCTCTCTCTCTTTCCCCCTCCCTCCCTCCCTCCCTCCCTCCCTCCCTCCCTCCCTCCCTCCCTATCCCTCTCCCTCCCTCTCCCTCTCTCTTTCTCTTTCCCTTCTTCCCTCCCTCCTCTGCTTTAACTGAGTGTTTCCTCTGACAGTGTCGGGTCTCCTCCCCCTGCCGGGGGTCCTGCGGCCAGTGGCAGTCCGGCGGAGGAAGCAGGCCCCTGTGCGCCATCCTCAGCAGCGTCGGCTCCTCGTGGAGAAAAGGGACAGCGTGTGCCGGTCGGCTATGCCTTCTCACAGGCAGGCGGTGCAGGGAGGAGGGGAGGGGCTGTGCGCTGACCGGCACACCTTTCCTGGGAAGGCCCCAGCCACGCAGACCAGGGCTGGAGGCAGCCAGGAAAGGCCTCCAACAGGAGGCAGCAGACCCGGGCGATGTGGGGAAGGACTTTTATCCCTGTCCTGGCCGCCCTGAGGGGCGGGGAGGGGCGCCCGGGGTGAACTGCCTGTGGCCCTGCTCCAGGCATGCCGGCCCGCAGCGCCCGCTCTTGCCAGACGGCGTTAAAGCCTCCTCGCCAGGCGGCGTGTCTCCGCGTTCGTGACTTGAGTTCGGACCGGTGAACCTTTCTCACACCCCCTTCTCCACCTCGCAGCCCCTTGGGCTCCCCCAGGACAGCTCAGCCTGTCTCCGGGACGAGACCCCCCCGAGAGGCCTGACCCCCGAGGTGCTAAGAGGCTGCAGGGAGCCCGTGCCCCTTGCCTCCGCCTTTCTCCAGGACGCAGGGCAGTGGGGAGCCTCCCTGCGAAGCCATGGGCGTCTACCCCATCGTTCACGCATGTCACTGGCTCCATGTAAGTGGACGCTGCTCCGGGAAAGCTCCTGGCTTACTGCCCGCCCCGCCTTGCTTGCCCTGCAGGACCAGACCCGCTCATCTCACAGGCCAGGCGGCCCTGCTCTGATCTAGGGCAAGACAGACCTCAGGGCCCGGGGCCGGGCGCGGGGTAGCCCCATGCTCACACTGTCCAGCCGCAGGGCCCTGACCCGTGCCTGCTGTGGAGGTTTGGGGTGACCAAGACAAGACTTCCGTCCCCAAAGACTGATGGAGGAGTGGCCCCTCACGTGGCACCCTGGAGCCTGATGCAGACTCACACAGAGGCTCCGGGAACGGAGACCTGGTCTTGAGGCTGCAGAATCAGACACAGGGCCCTCAGCCTCCGGATGAGCTCAGAGCCGGCCAGGCATGGGTATGGGTTAGGGCTAGGGCTAGGGCTAGGGTTTTAGGGTTAGGGCTAAGGTTTTAGGGTTAGGGTTAGGGTTAGGGCTAGGGTTAACATTAGGGTTAGGGTTGTGTCTAGGGCTACGTTTAGAGTTAGGGCTAGTGTCAGGGCTAGGGTTAGCGATAGAGTTATGGTTAGGGCTACTGTTAGGGTCAGGGTTAAGGCTAGGGCTACATTTAGGTTAAGGCTAGTGTTAGGGTGAGGCTTAGGGTTAGGGTGAGGCTTAGGGGGGGTTAGTTTTCGGGTTGTGATTAGAGTTAGGAATAGGGCACCGGAAGCTCAGCCTAATGCTTGGAGGAGCTGAATGCCCACGTGGCATGGGGCATCCCAGGGTCAGTGCCTGTGTGCTGGGCCGGGGGCAGCCTCAGTGAAGGTTGTCCCGCGGGTAGAAAGCGGTCTTGGGTCGCCGCAGTGGCCCCAGCTGGATGCCAATGTGGAGCCTGAACTCGGACCTGGACCAGGCTTCCAGCCTCTGAGGTCTCCGTGGTGGCTCAGCATTCCCGCGCCCAGAGCCAGCCCATCCCTTGTTCCCGCTAGGCGTGCGGGATGATCACTCCCCTGGGGAGGCTCTCCTCCATTTAAAAGGAATGGGTGGCTTAAAGGGGTGGGGCTGGGTGTGGAGGGGGGGGTGGGGGTGGAGGGCGGGGGGGGCCCCCCCCCCCCCCCGGGCAGGTTCTGTGAAGGGTGGTGCTCAGAGGGCGGAGGACCCTGAAACGCGGCCCTCACTGTGGGCTGGGCCCACCCTCGCCACAGGAAGCCAGGGGACATGGCCTGAGGAAGGTCCCGCAGGTGCGGTTGAGGCAGCTGAGGTGTCGCAGGTGGCGACAGGCCCTGGAGGCCTAGTGAGCGGCCTTCGCACAGCCTGCCCGCCCCCCCACCCCCCCACTTCACCGCCCCGTGGTCCCGAGCTATCGGGGCATCCCTAGCGGGGAGGGCACTGCTTGGTGACCACGGGAGTCAGAATGAGCCAGGGAGGGGCCAGGGAGCGTGAACCTGAGGCGCAGGGGCCCCCGGATGGGCCACGAAGGGGGAGGGGAGGCCGGCTGGTTCGGGGGGAGCAGAAGCTTTCTGGAAAATTCACACGCCCAGCGCCACCTCAGCTGGTCCCACAGCACATGGGGAAGGGGAAGTGAGACTCGTCAGCTGCACCACGATCCATGCTGTGCACTGTGGGGCCGCGCTGGTACCAAATTATCCCCGTTATGCAAATCTCCTCCCCGAGCCGCTGGGCCGTCCTGTGTGGGGACCGTGGTGGGTGTGTCTGCTTCCTGACCTGCCACCCATCTGCTGGGCGATGGGGGTGGGGATGGTCCCGGAGCAGGGCGGGGAGGAGCAGCCCCCAGCCCCCCAGCTCCCAGGTGCCCACTGGCCCCGATGGACGAGGGCCACGCAGGGGACAGAGCTCAGGAGGTGGCCTTGCCCTGTCCCTGGCCTTGCCCCAGAGTGGAAATAGCAAGGAGACTTCACAGTGAGGTGTCACCTTCCTCTCCAGGGCGCTGTGACCGGAAGCTGGCATTTCCGAAGCGGCAGGTCCACGCTGAGGCGCGTTCCCCTTTTCTGCCGCAGCTTCTCTCCGGGCCCGGCCCGCCCGCCCACCATGGCCTTGGCCCCTCCGGCCCCCTCCCCGGAGTCCCTCCCCAAATGGCTCTGCAAGCGTCCTGGGTGCCCCGCCTGTGGCTTCTTCTCAGCCCCCTCCCCCCCCCCCATCTCCTGGGCTCTGGGGGCTGAGGCCTCTCCTGCCTCCGCTGCTCCCGGTCGCCTGCCGCCCGCCCCCCTGTCCCCTGCACCCCCACACCTGTCACAGCCTCCCCGGCCGTGACTCTCAAGTCTCTATCCTCTCTCCACTGCCACCAGCTCTTCCAACCCTCTGCCCCCCCCTTCCTGGTGACGGCCTGTGTGGGGGCTGAAGCTTGGGGTCAAGGCCTCAGGGATCCTTCGGGGACATGGTCGGGCCATCTGGACCAGATGCTGGGGCGACAGGCGCTCCCTGAGCTCTGTCCCAGCCCCCTGGGGCGGCGGTAACCACCATCAGAGACCGCCCGGTAGCTTATTAACAAGACATTTATTCTCACGGCTCCGCAGGCGCGAGCCCCAGGTTCATGAGCGTTTCACACCGTTTGGACCCAATGCTGTGCCGTGGACACTCGCTCACCTCCCCTTGTTTCTGGCTCTGAACCCACATGACGCCTGCCTATTTCTCCAAAAGGGAGGATTCGCGCCCACCGTGTGCCTGAGGTCATGCCCTTCTGGGGCGGAGCCAGCCCTGGGAGTGCGCCACGGTGGGCTGCGCGGGGCCGCATGTGCTTCTCGTTGCCTGCCACCTGCGCCCACCCTGTGATGCACGTCCGTGGCACCATGCCCAGCACAGTGGGCAGGAGGCGGCTGCACGCAGGCTGCCTGGGATGGTGTCCGCAGGGATCGCCACATGCAGCGCCTCCCCTTAGACAAGGCAGACTTCATGACGAGCAAACAGTATTCCTGCATTTATTTATTCTATGACTACAGAAGAGGCGTCTCAAAAAGTGTACAAAAGGGACTCCGGTCCTCCAGGGCCCACCCGCCGGGATAATTTAACTCGCCCCAGAGGCAGGGCGGAGATCCCACTGTTTCCTCACTCCAGTCTGGTACGTGCAGCTGCCGGGGCGGCTGCGGACCCTGGATGCACGGGGCACACACGAGGGGGCCTGATGGGCCGCCCAGCGCAGCAGGGAAGTGTATCAGGAAGTCCCTGCAACCCTGTTGCCAATTGGAAGTCCCTGCAACACTGTTGCCAATTGGAAGTCCCTGCAACACTGTTGCCAATTGGAAGTCCCTGCAACACTGTTGCCAATTGGAAGTCCCTGCAACAATGTTGCCAATTGACTCGGCTCACATCCCCAGCGAGCACAGGGCGCCCACCGCATGTGCGCTTCCGAAGTCCACCTGTTTGGGGTTCATTTTAAAGTAAAACACCCCACACCCCACGCCGAGGAGGCTGGGATGCTTAGGCAGAGCTGTTCCTCCGCTGCTGCTGGGACCCGAGGCGCGAGGCGAGAGGAAGTCACCGCTTCCTGGCCTGGCTGCCGGGCCGTTCCATCTCACCTTTCACCTCATTCTTGTTTTGCCGAGAAGACGACGACGTTTTGCTCTCAGAGTGACAATGTCATTGCCACCAGCGGAGGACAAAAAGCACAAACAGGAAACAAAAGAAAACAGAGCAGACTCGCAGCTCCGTCCCCGTAGCTGTTGCCCAGGGAACACGCCGGCTTCATGATGCGGCTGCGTCCATGCTGGACGTGGGACAGGCTGGTCCCCAAAGCCACTGGGGCTGGGACAGCCCTTCACTGTTAAAGCCACGACCCCACCCTTCTCCCGAGTGCCGTCAGCGAGGACAGGCCCCGCTCAGCTCCACGGGCCGGGGGCGGGGGCGGGGGGAGGGGACGGGGGGGAGGGGACGGGGGGACGGGGGGGGGGGCCCGGCCAGGGGCAGGGGCAGGGGCAGGCTCTCTCACCCGGGGAGCCGGGGCGGGGGAGGCCAGTGAGGCCGGATGGCAGATTCTCCTCAGAACCAACAGTTTGGCCTGTGGCTTGCAACCCTCCTTCCCCTGGGGTTTATTTATTTATTTTTAAATATATTCTTATTGATGTTCGAGATGGGGGGGGGGGGAGAGAGAGAGAGGGGAGAGAGAGAGAGAGAGAGAGAGAGAGAGAGAGAGAGAGAGAGAGAGAGAGAGAAACATCAATGAGGAGAGAGAATCATGGATCGGCTGCCTCTTGCACGCCCCACACTGGAGATCCAGCTCACAACCCGGGCCTGTGCCCTGACCGGGAGTCCAACCGTGACCTCCTGGTTCACAGGTCGGCGCTCAACAGCTGAGCCACGCCGGCCAGGCCATCTGACGTTTATTTTCAACCCGGGGAGTGAGTGGGAACCCGAGGGACACCCGCACCATCCAGCAGCAGGCCACGCCGCAGAAGGAGGAGGCGGACGGCATGCACGGGCCGGCTGGCCGCCTGAGGGAGGCCTGCGACAGGGCCGCCTGTCGGACTTGATTTAATCACCCGCTGTCAGCCCAGGAACCTCCTTTAAATACAGTGATTCCGGGAGCACGCGGCGTCACAGCGCAAACCCCGCACGGAGGGTGTCCGGAGACAGCCCGTCGCTAGAGAAGGCAGCGAGGAGGGGGAGGCACGTTAGCAAAGGGCTGCGCGCAGTTCTGGCTCAGCCTCGTCGGAGGCCTCTGGGGAGCGCCTGCGCGGCCCTCGCGTGGAGGACGGCGGTGGGGGGGGCAGTGTGCCGTCCTCACGGTGCCCGGGGGCCGTTGCCAGCTTCAGCACGCCACGCCGTGCCGCGCAGAGTCCCCTGGCATGGGAGCCATCTCTGTGGGCTCCGTCCTTTTTTTTTTTTTGGTGAATCCTCACCCCAGGGTGCTATTTCATGGATTTTTTTGGAGAGAGTGAAGGGGGGCGAGGGGGGGGGGAGGGACAGAGAGAAACATCACGGTGCGACCTGCGAGAGACACCCCATCGGTTGCCTCCCACCAGCCGAACAAAGAAGAACACACAGAGGAGGACGCCCCCGAAGCGCGAGCCCACGTCCGGTCGGTCCGTCCACGCCGCCGGCACCGGGCGGCCAGGCGCTGCGCGGGGCCCTGGCCGCTCGGAGCGCTCAGCTCAGGGGGTAGCGGTGCTCGCCCCGCGTGATGTGGGAGGAGAACTCGTACCGGTCCTGGCTGTGGTAGCCGCACATGTTGCACTCAAAGGGGTCGCGGAAGCCGTGGCAGCCCATGTGGATGGTGTACATGACGTGGTCGAGGAACAGCACGCGGCAGTGTTCGCACTTGTAGGCCCTGAGGGGCTCCCCGCCCGCGCCCACCACGCGGAGGGCGTCCTGCGCGCCATCGGAGGCGGCCCGCAGCACCTCGTAGGCCGGCAGCTCCTCCTTGATGGCCAGCCCGTTGCGGGCGTGGGCGCCGTGGCTGAGGTAGAGGAGGCTGGCGCGGTGCTCCTCGTTGCTCTCCGTGTCGGTGGAGTCGTGGCCGCTGTGGCTGGGCGAGGCCTCCCGCTCGGAGGACAGGGACTTGGCCTTGCACAGCAGCAGCAGGTTCTCCACGGCGCTGTCCTGCGCCGACAGGCCGGCCCGCGCGGCGCCCTCCCCCGGCGGCTTGTGCAGCGGGTACAGGGGGCTGAGGACCGGGCCCCCCTCGGCCCCGCCCGGGGGCGTCTGCACCAGGGGGCGCAGGGACTCGGCGCCCAGGTAGCTGATGGCGTTGTTGATGGCCTGGTCCATCACGTGCGTCTGCATCAGCTCGTTCTCCTTCTCGTAGCCGCTGCCGCCGTCGTAGGGCGCGTCCGGCAGGCACTTGTCCCCTGTGGGAGGGGGCGGTCAGTAAGGAGGGGCGGGCGGCGCCTGGGCCCACACAACCCGAAGCCCAGCCCAGGGGGTGGGGGGCAACCCAGCACAGCCCGCCCGGGGGATGGGGGAGACCCGGCACAGCCCGCCCGGGGGATGGGGGAGACCCGGCACAGCCCGCCCGGGGGATGGGGGAGACCTGGCACAGCCTGGGGGAGGGGGGGCGACCCAGCACAGCCCGCCCGGGGGCCGGGTTTAGAGGAATCCCGGTGGACACACCACGGGTGAGTGAACCGGGAACAGACGGTGCCTGTCCACGGAAAGCACAGACTCGAGGGGACTGAACAGCCGTCTTTTCTCGCAGAACCTCGTGTGCAACTGACCACGGCTACGTGGGAGCCTCACGGTGACTGAGGTACGTTCCGCATGGTGCCCGAGTGAGGCAGACCTCGCCATACACCCGTGTAATTAACGAGGCGATGACGCGGCCTTTCGCAAGAGCGAGCCAGGCGCTCCTCTAAACGTGTGCCCCGTGACGTGCTCGGATCCCGAGCGTGGCATTCGGGAGGAGCTGTCAGGGGAGGGACCCGCGCGTTCTGTGCAATGGAATGGTGCATTCCTCTCCACGCCGATGGGCGCCCTCAGACCTACCCATGCCCCGCGCCCCGCACACTGCACCCCGCGCCCCGTGCCCTGTGCCCTGTGCCCCGTGCCCCACGCCCTGTGACCCGTGCCCCTCACCGGGACCCCGCGGCCTCTCCCTCGGCCGCCGCCCCAGGACCGGCGCCACAGGGACGGGCGAGCCGGCAGCAGACCGAGCTCCCGTGGGGAAGGTGTGCTCACCCGCTCTGGCAAAGCATGGCTGAGCAGGAGACGTCCCGGAGCCCCTGCCCGCGACCGGCCATGAGAGGCGCTGCCATGGACGCGCACGTCTGAGCTCCGTCCGCAGGAGCCCCTTCCCACGAGAGCCGGGATCCGCGCCCAGCCTTGGGCGCACGTTTCCGTGGAGAACTAAAACACACGTCCTGGAAGGACACCCCTGGGTGCGTGGCTGTGCGCTCCGCACGGAACCGGGGCTGCGCGGGCCAAGGCCACAGCCACCGCCAGGCCGCGGGACTGCTCCCTCCAGCGTGGAGCTCAGCGGCTGAGTGCGCCAGGCCGGGGGGGGGGGGGGGGGTGCCGCACTTGCATCACCCCCTCTGCCTCTTTCCTTCCCCAACACATCTTCCGGAACAGCCCTGCGGACCGACCGCTGGACGGCGAGGCGAGCCAGTGAGAATGGTCCGGTCCTCGCAGCACAGAGGCACGGGGGGGGGGGGGGACCCCGAAGCTTGATTGCACAGTGCACCTCGCGTCCTCTGAGGACAAAGGAGGCGCTGGACAGTGTCAGCCAGACTCCCTGCGGGGGGTGCTCAGCCATCGGGTGGCTCTGGGTCCCACAGTGAGAGCAGCAAGAGGAACCAGGTCAGAAGGAGCCCGGAGCTTGGGGGGCGGGGGACGGTCCTGAGTCCAGAGCTCTGGGCACAGGGTGGGGGGACAGCGCCGGCTCGGGGGGCAGGCCTAGACCCCACAGAGGCTGGGTCCAATGGACGACAGGAGCCACTGTGGGTCGAAGGCAGAAAGCCCTCCTCAAGTCCCCAGGGACGAGCAGGCCAGGAGGGACGCAGGAAGGCGCTCACTCAGGCTCTCCCGGGGTCCCAGGCAACAGCTGATGGCGGTGGAGGGGTGGCAGGAGGGCCCGCCCCCCGCCCCCGCTGACGCCCCACATCCAGGCCTCCTGCCAGACCTGGGCCGCAGAGGGACCAGCTGCCCCCAGACCACCCCACAGTTCACAGACTTGCTAATAATTCTTATCAGTTGTTCTTTTTGAAATCCCTGCCCCAGGACACTCTCCACTGATTTTTAGAGAGAGCGGGGAGGGGAGAGACAGAGAGAGAAACATCGATGTGAGAGAGACACATGATTGGTTGCCTCCTGCGCACATCCTGACCGGCACCCGGGCCAGGGAGGAGCCTGCCACCGAGGTATGTGCCCTGGACTGGGATCGAACCCGGGACCCTTTGGTCCGCAGGGCTGGCGCTCTACCCTCGGAGAAAGCTGGCCAGGGCACTAACAATCCTTCAAAAAACCCTGTGACCATCGGTAACGGCCCAGGAGCAGGTCTCACCCCTCCAAGCATCTAAGGTCTCGTTTCTCGCTCTAAATGGACATGCATCACATGACGGCTTGGCTTCCGCTCATTTTAACACGGGGGTGGGGGGGGAGGGAGGGTCAGGGAGGCACAGGCCCTGACCATGCGCCCGGCGGGCCTGCGATTGCAGACGGAGACCTGGTGGGTGGCCAGGCGCCCCTCCGCAGACACCGGCCAGCAGGGCTGCCCGTGCCGGGCAGGGGGTGGGGGGTGAGGCACAAAGGTGCCGCTTCTCCCTCAGAGGCCAGCGGAGGGATTGGACAGCAGGACGCAAACAGCGACTGCCCCCTGTGCTGGGGTTGAGGTGCTAAAGGTCGCCACCCTCACCCCAGGACAGGATGTGGCCGCTCGGGCTCAGGCCCAGCCTTCCCTCACCGGATCTGGCGGGGACAGGGGCGTGGCCCTGCGGATGAGTCTAATAAACGTCAAGTGCTGTGGCCCCCCAGGAAGGAAGCATTCCCTCCCAGCCCCCTCTCCTCCCCACGGGCAGGGCTCGGGTGTCCCGGGCTCCAGCGAAATCGGTTGTTTTAACACCCGGTGTCAGCAACAGATGGGTGTGGGACACACACACACACACACACACACACATTTCAGAAGATGGTGGCGTAGCAAACAGCCCTCAGAATCCCTCTGCCCTCCCATCCCACGTGGGCGCGTTGGGGAAAGTCCAGGACAAGGAGAGAAGCCCTGGCCGGGCCGCTGACCTCACGGCCGTGGGAGCCACGCCAGCCCTCGGCCCCCGCCCCCGCCCCCACGGCTGCACAGCCTCCGCGCCCGCACGGCCTCCGTGCAGGAGGGCTTCTCCACTCCGACCAGACACAGTGCCGCTCTGCCGCGGGGCAGGTGCCCAGGCCGGGGAGCCCCAGGGCCTCTGCGGTGAAGTCACCCCTGCGCGGAGGGGCCCACGCCCGGGATGGGAAGCCGCCCCAACCAGGCCAGTGGACAAGGCGTGTCGGGCACTTCAGCCACCCCAGCCCGAGGGGAGTGAGCCGGGAGATGGGCTTCCAGCCCGGCCCGTGTGCTCAGCAGGCGCATCGACCCCAAAACCAAGAGGCCGCCCGTTCGATTCCTGGTCAGGCACATGCCCCGGTTGCGGGCTTGACCCCTCGTGGGGGGCGTGCAGGGAGGCGGCCAGTCGATGATGTTTCTCTCCCGTCCATCCCTCTCCCTTCCTCTCTCTCTAAAAAGAAAGCCAACAAAAACATAGATATATACACGGAGTGGCCAGGTGATGATGATCTCTGAACGCATCATCATCTGGCCACTCAGTGTCTATCCTATAGAATAAAAGCCTAATATGCAAATGGTCCCCTCGACCAGGAATTCAACCTGCAGGCAGGCCAGCCAACTGCCCATGTCCCCTCCCCCTGGCCAGGCTGGCCGGACCCCACCCATGCACGAATTCATGCACTGGGCCTCTAATATACACACACACACACACACACGTCAGATTATGATGATCTCTGAACACATAATCATCTGGCCACTCAGTGTCTATCCTATAAAATAAAAGGCTAATATGCAAATGGTCCCCTTGACCAGGAGTTCGACCTGCAGGCAAGCCAGCCAACTGCCCATGTCCCCTCCCCCTGGCCAGGCTGGCCGGACCCCACCCATGCACGAATTCATGCACTGGGCCTCTAATACACACACACAGCGTGGCCGGATTATTACGCGTTCAGGGATCACCGCAGTCGGGCCACTCGGGGTGTATATAAAAGTGACAGCCTTCAGCAGCTGCACGCCGCCTCACCGGACTCCCCACCCCACCCTTGGCATTCTTTCAAGATTTCGAGAGGCCGACAGGTGCTGGCTCTCACGGGAAAAAGGAAGCCTCAGGCACAGTGGGAAGGATGTTGGACCATCAATCGACCTGCACCAGCCCGAGAAGAAGAAGGAGATGAAAGCCCATCTCGCTGGCTGTGGGAACGTCGCGCGCGCTCAAAGGCAGAGAGGAAGCCGCACGGCCCACGGAGCGCGCTGGCCCGGGACAGGGGAATTCAAAGAAGAGAGGAAGCGGCTCGTGGAGGCCGCGTGACACCGCGAGAGATCCTGAAAGACAGGTTGTCAAAGCGACCGGATGCGATGGAGAAGGACCTGCGGTCCGGGCCCCGAAAACATCCTGACCGCCTGGCCGCAGAGTCGGTACGTGGTTCGAGGCCGCCGGGAACCGAGCAGCCGGCGCACAGAGCCGTCACGGGCAGGGAAAAGCACAGTCCCAGGGAATCCACGCAGAAACGAAGAGGCGTGACAGCCTCACAGACATGGAGGACGGACGACCCGGCGGAGGACAGCTGGTGTCCCCAAGAGAGAGACCGCAGGGAGGGAACAAAGATGCCCTTGGAGAAGAGGACTCCCCAGAAATAAGGGGAAAACGGGAGTCCCCAGGTTCACAGGTTGGGAGGTTTTAACCCAGAATGCCACGCTCCACGTCACGCCCCAGGGAGGACGCCGAGCTCCAAGGCCAAGGAAAGGGCTCTCGCGGCTTTTCGGGGAGACGTGGAGGTCCAGCCGTCCTCATCGCGGGGCGTTCTGAGAGGCTCTCGGGGACACAACGGGTCCCCCGACGCCACCCACGCGGCCACGGGCTCCCCAGGTCCACAAGCACAGGGCGACGGTGCACGCACGCCTATCGGATTTTCTTGGAAAAAGGTGGTGACTGACTGTGAAGCCCAAGCAGTGACGGGATCACTGAAACAGACAGAAACACCGGCCCCGGCAGCTCACACCTCAGTGAATGTCAGCGGTGATGGAGAAAAAAATTAAAAAGCAAAAGAGCAGAACCACCAGGTCTGAGCGTTTAATCTCTTTAAATACAGAGTTAACCATAAACAGCTAGACTGCGAGAATTCTGGTCCCAGAAGAATGGGAAGTAGGGGAGCCAGACCATGGGACAGTAAGAGCACAACTGGGCCCTGGGAGCGGGGCGGTGCCCCGATCGTTACTTCAAAGCCAGGAGTCAGGAGATACCGACCAAAGGATACAAATGAATTAAAAGTAATGTAAGGGTTCTAATGTTTTTCATGCGTATCTTTTTAATCCCAGAGAAAGCCTTTAAAACAGCTTGTTGTGTCGGGCCGGTGTGGCTCAGTGGGTTGAGCGTCGACCTAGGTACCAGGAGGTCACGGTTCGATTCTCAGTCAGGGCACAGGCCCGGGTTGCGGGCTCGATCCCCAGTAGGGGGCGTGCAGGAGCGGCCGATCCGTGATTCTCTCTCCTCATTGATGTTTCTCTCTCTCTCCCTCTCCCTTCCTCTCTGAAGTCGATACAAACGTTAAAAAGTATCTTTTGTGGAAACTATTGATATGAGGATGAGCCAGCCGGTTCTTGCCCACCTCGGGCACTTCTGGCCCGTGCCGATGGGGGCCTTTCCCAAAGCGGCAGCCGCCCGGGACAGCACCCTCAGCGCTGACCTGGTGCTCCCACGCGCCCCCCGCGGCTCACGGGCGCAGGCGCAGAAGCGAAGGGATGTTCAGGGCGCACCGCAGCCACTCTGAGTATTGGTGGCTTCTGGACATCGGGCTTTGTGGTGGTTTTAAAATACTCATCTTTGCCCTAAGATTCTTTCTGTTAGCCGTGTGCCATTTAAATAACACCACGGGCTGTCTCCTTTCATTAAAAGGAAGCTCTTCAGGAGACGTTTACGGAGATGATTGTAAGGGCAGAGGAATATCGCTCGTGGTTATTCTTCTGTATCTTTCCTCACCACAACCACCGGACAGACCAAAGGCGAAGGTCGGCGTTGCTGCGTCCCGCGGGCCCCTCCGGGCCTGGCGCCGGTCCCGCTGACCCGTGCCTGAGGCTCTCAGAGGTGGCATCTTCGATGGCGAACACCGGTGAGGAACGCGGCCACCAGGACCAGTGCTTACACTCCCGTCCGCGTGTCATCACAGGTCACGGATTGGGCCAAAGACCTGCCGTGCGGAGCGGCTTCCACACGGAATGCTCTCCGCTCACGGTTCCCAGGTGCGGCCAGCGCGGGCAGCGCTGCCACAGCCCTGGCTCCTCAGAGTAGCTCTGGGCAGGGGGCTCCGGCCCTTCACAGATGGGGCCACTGAGTCCGGTGATGCGCTCAAGGGCACCAGCCAGGCTCTTGAATGCAAACCCGGAGGGCTCCCAGCCACCCCCGCCCCCTGTGGGGCCCGCGTGATAGTAGCTCAGTCTCTCCCTCTGCGTTTCCTCAAGGACCAGAGCCTCTAGCCTGAAGGGGACCCAGAGGCGGCTCCCGTCTGGCTGGAGAAGGAGAAAGGGCGCAGGGAGGATGGGGGCCGAGCTCCCAGCAGACGGAGGGCCGCTGTGTTAGAAAAGAACTGGCCATCGCCAGCCTCTGGGGAAACACGGGCAGGCACACGGCTGGGCCCACGGCTGGGCACACGGCTGGGCCCACGGCTGGGCACACGGCTGGGCCCACGGCTGCGGCACACGGCTGGGCCCATGGCTGGGCACACGGCTGGGCACACGGCTAGTCCCATGGCTGCGGCACACGGCTGGGCACACGGCTGGGCACACGGCTAGTCCCACAGCTGCGGCACACAGCTGGGCACATGGCTAGTCCCACGGCTGCGGCACACGGCTGGGCACATGGCTAGGCACACAACTGGGCACACGGCTGGGCGCACGGCTGGGCACACAACTGGGCACAGGTTGGGCACACGGCTGGGCGCACGGCTGGGCACACGACTGGGCACATGGCTGGGCACACGGCTAGGCACATGACTGGGCACACGGCTGGGCGCACGGCTAGTCCCACGGCTGGGCGCACGGCTGGGCACACGACTGGGCACAGGTTGGGCGCACGGCTAGTCCCACGGCTGGGCGCACGGCTGGGCACACGGCTGCGACCGCCTTCTGATGGTTGTTCTGCGCACACACTGGGGTCTGCGCAGCCTCCATGGCCCAGGAGCGGCTTTTCCTTTGTTTGAACGTGGGCACTCCGACGCCTCAAGACAGCACCCGCACTGGGGTCTCCCCAGCCGTGGCAGGGGTTCCACAGAGGCTCGGGCGGAGTCTCCAAAAGCTCACACAAGCCCGCGTCCCCGACAAAGGCCTTGGCGGGGCGAGGAGGAAGTCGTCAGCTTCCCCTGCCAGAGTCAGGGACCCCAACAGTCCTCTGGCCCCTCGTTCTTGCTGCGTCCACCCTGCTGCCTCTCCCTCCCCGACAGCCACTGTCCTTCCGCCAGGAGTGAGCCCTGCACCCCCCAGCCCAGGATTGGGCCCTGCACCCCCCAGCCCAGGAGTGAGCCCTGCACCCCCCAGCCCAGGAGTGAGCCCTGCACCCCCCAGCCCAGGAGTGAGCCCTGCACCCCCCAGCCCAGGATTGGGCCCTGCACCCCCCAGCCCAGGAGTGGGCCCTGCACCCCCCAGCCCAGGATTGGGCCCTGCACCCCCCAGCCCAGGAGTGGGCCCTGCACCCCCCAGCCCAGGATTGGGCCCTGCACCCCCCAGCCCAGGAGTGAGCCCTGCACCCCCCAGCCCAGGATTGGGCCCTGCACCCCCCAGCCCAGGATTGGGCCCTGCACCCCCAGCCCAAGGGACTTGACGCCCCACAGCCAGCAGCTTCCTGTGGCCCATGACTCCGCCCCACTCTGCTCAGGAAGTGCAGGGCTCCTGGGCACAGCCTGCAGCTCACACGTGTGGGCGGCTCCCCATGTCCCAGCCGGTGGTTTGCAAAAGTGTCTTTAACTTCCTTCCCCACCTTCCCAACCCCCAACCACTGACAGGCCTCCCTTTATCTAAGCTAGTCCTCCCTGAGGGCCCCACCCCACCCGCCCAGAGGGCCCCTCCCCCATCCTCTGTTTTTCCCAGTGATAACAGTTGAGCTTAATACTGACAGTTGCTAAATGTTCTCACAACCTTGGCGTTACTGTACAAAACCCAGCGAGACACTGTGTTTGCACGTGGCTGTGACCGACACCCAGGTGGCCCGAGCCAGGCCTCTGCCCTCCTTTCTGCCCTCCGTGTACGGCCTGGCGAGGGCCCCGGTGCGTCAGCCCACCACCTACAGCGGACAGCACGCCCTGCGGGAGGTGCCCCGCCTCTCAGCCCCCACAGGTGCAGATGCCCCTGCGAGCTACGCGGCGCCCCTCTCCGGGCCCTCCCCCTGGCAGGCGCTGCTGAGTGTGCCCGGGAACACGGGCGAATGCGGGGCAGGGCGCGCCGCGTGACAACAGCCAGGTCCGGCTCAGGCTGGGGTGTCTGGCAGTGCCGTGAGCCAGGCCGCGCTCGGACCCTGGGCCCACAGACCCGCCACCCTCCCATGCCCACCGAGTGTCCACAGGCAGGTCCCAGCCCGGGCCCGGGCCCCGCCACCGTGTCCGGGAGAGCCCCGGGGAGAACATCTGTCCTGTGTCGGGGCCCCAAGGTGCGCACCCGCCGCGTCTGCTTTCTCTGCGAGGGCACGGCGCCTCCTCCTCCCCCCACCCCCGCCGCTGGGACCAGAGGCTAGCAGCCCACCCCGTGGTGTTGAGAGGCAGCAAACGTGGGACTCTTACCGACAAACTTCTGAGGCAGAGAGCTCTTACGTTTGGCGACGTTACTTGCGAGTCTGTCCAGCACCAGGGCCCGCTCGGCGCCCGCCTTGCCCAGGTCCTCGGCCGCCTCGCTGTGGCTCGCCTCCTCTTTAATGACTGGAACCAAAGACACGGGGCGGCTCAGGAGCGCGGGCGGCACCGCCCGGTCGCCCAGCGTCCGTCTGACAACGCGAGAGGCCTGCAAAGCCAGGCTCTTGCCCGGCCGGCGGGGCTCAGTGGTCGAGCGCCAACCTAGGAACCAGGAGGTCAGGGTTCGGTTCCCCGTCAGGGCACAGGCCCGGGCGGTGGGCTCCATCCCCAGTGGGGGGCGTGCCGGAGGCGGCCGGTCCACTATCCTCTCTCATCATGGGTGTCTCCCTCCCTCCCTCCCGCTTCCTCTCTGAAAGCAATAAATACATGTTTTTTAAAAAGCCAGGTCTTCAGCAGAGTTTATTTCTCCTCTTCCCAGCACCCTGCCAGGGACAGAGCTGCCCAGAGCCACCTGCTCCAGGCACCCCCAAACCCAAGGGCCGGCCGTCGCCGCTGTCCCTGAGACGTGGACGGTGACGACTGTGTTCCTTTGACGGTCCTCCTAACGTTTCCGACACTCCCGACCCCCCGCCCGGCCGCGAGGGTACAGCTCTGCCTCCTGCCGGTCGCCTCGTGTCCCAGTGCTTCCCGCTGGATGCTTGGAAGCAGAACCTTCCATCTCCTTGCCATGCATCCCCACAGGCATGGGGATGAGCGCGCCCGACCCTCCGACGCTCAGTGCTCCCGTCCGGCCTCCGAGCCCAGCTGACCCCCATGGACCCCCTCCCCTCCAAAGGTCAGTGCTCCCGTCCGGCCTCCGAGCCCAGCTGACCCCCATGGACCCCCTCCCCTCCAAAGGTCAGTGCTCCCGTCCGGCCTCCGAGCCCAGCTGACCCCCATGGACCCCCTCCCCTCCAAAGGTCAGTGCTCCCGTCCGGCCTCCGAGCCCAGCTGACCCCCATGGACCCCCTCCCCTCCAAAGGTCAGTGCTCCAGTCCGGCCTCCGAGCCCAGCTGACCCCCGGATGCATGGGAAGCAGGCGCCCCCCGACCCCCCGGCCGTCTGTCCCTCCGTGTTGCAGCTGTACTACAGGCACCAGGCAGCGCTCTGCTTGCAAAGCCGCCAGCTCCCCACGGATTTCCCGGGGGCTCTTCCTGCCACACGGCCCCCAGGTGCCAGCGAGATGCCCGAGCCCCTGAGGTGGCCACGCCTGGGTCTGAGGGACATGCCCCCCCCGTGCCACCCGCCATCTTTCTGGGCTCCGTGTGGCACTCTGCCTCGCGCCCACACCCCGCCCGCCAAGGTTGCTTCCAGTCGTTTGTCTTCACTGGGCCGTTCCGAGTGCCACGCTGAGACACTGCCCCAACCTGGTCCACGTCGGCGTCATACAGGACAGCAGGAACGCGTGCTTATTACGTGGCAAACCTGGTGCCCCAACCCTGCTCCCTTCGCGGCCGCACTCTGACCCGTCGGGTGTCCGCAGGGTCCATCCCTCTCCCTCCGAGGGCCTGGCCCGGCCGCAGCGGGTTTCCTCTGTGCCAGGCAGCTGGTCCTGAGTGGGACCTCAGAACCGTCCTCGCGAGGGGCCCGCCAGCGCCAGCTCCCAGGTCACCGGCCACGCCGCCCGCCCGCCCCCGTTTCCCGCCAAGGGCCCCTGAGCCGCCCGCGGAACCTGTGTCCGCACGGACAAGGATGGTTACTCCCCATGACCAGAGTGCTCTTGACGCAGAGCTGCCGTGGCCACCGCCACCCATCGCCTCTGCATCCCGTGCGCTCCGTTCTGTTCGCACCTCATCCTAAAGCAGGCCCGGCCAAGGGGGGCGGGGGGCGGGAGGGCACAGCCACGCCCAGCAGCCGGGAGCGCCCCCCCATCCCAGCTGGAGTCTTGGGGGACTTGTCCACTGCGCCTCCGTAGGTTCCCAGGGCCTCCGCCAGCACTCGCCACCCTAGGGGCCTTCCCGCCTTGAGGACGTCCCGGGAGGGACCCATGCTGCCTGCGCGCTGCGGACGGGACGTGGCAGGATGAGGTGGTCCTGGCCGTGGAGCACACAGATGGCCGCCATCGAGGGCAGAAAAGAACCAAGGGTCACGGGCAGCCCTGGGGTGACCAACCAAGTGTCCAGGTACACGTGTGACCCGCGTGTGCGCTCCGCGCGCTCACGACTGCTCCTCCTCTCGGTCTCCCTGTGCCTCGGCCCGGCAGGAAGGGACACCCACCTCCTCTTTCTTTTGGCTAAGCCTCCCCCCCACCCCCAGGATGTTTTCCGCTGACGTTTAGGAGGCGTGGAAGCGGGGGCGGGCAGAGGAGAATATTGGTTGAGAGAGACTCGTGCGCTGGCTGCCTCCCGCACAGGCCCGGATCCGGGCAGGGGATCGAGCCTGAAGCCAGGTGCGTGCCCTTGACCGGAACCGAACCTGCGACCCTTCAGGTCTGCCAGCCGGCGCTCTGCCCACGGAGCCACCCGGCCGGGGCTGGGCGGCTTTCACCTCACAGGGGCGAGTCCCCAGTGCTGCGCAGCGCGTGCTGCCGACGCTCTCACGCCCACGGCCGGAACAGCCGGGAGCTCTTAGTGGACACACCTCACGGAAGCCGTCTCTCCGGCGCGTTCACGTCCCGTCGTGGCGACTCAGCACACAGAAGCAACCAGGACCCCTGGCTACAAGAGTCACCCAGCCTGGCCCGTGTGCTCCGTGGTCCGCGTCGGCCATGGACGGGAGGGTCACAGGCTCCATCCCCGGTCAAGGGCAGGCACCTCGGCTGCAGGTTCCATCCCAGGCCCGCTGGGGCGCGAGAGGGAGGCAACCCATCGACGTGCGTCTTTCGGGTCGATGTGCTTCTCTCCCTTTCCTCTCCCCCGTCCCTTCCACTCTTCAAAAACCAATGGGAAAGTCGCCTCATTCCTGGGTGAGGCTCAAAACCAGGCGCCACACTCTGGGCAGCGGGCAGGCGGGCGGCAGGCGGGCGGCGGGCGCTTACCTGGGTAGAGCGTGCCGGGGAGGCCCATGGTTTGCAAGTAGTTGTGGCAGCGCTCCTTGTGTTCCTCTAAAGAGCTCCGCTGCTTATAGCTTCGACCACAATATCCGCATTTGTGAGGCTTACCAACTGCAGAAAACAGAATCCAGTGCGAGACCCCGATTAAACGCCGGTCTGGGGGGGGGGAGGGGTGTATGCAACACAGTCGTTACCCAGCCAGCTGCAGGCTCTGCCCTCCGGCTCAGAGCGCCCGGACGGACGCCGGAACGGCGCACCGTGACCAGGCCAACGCTGAGTGAGGGTTTCCTCGGCGCGGCCAGACCCCCAGCGCGTCCCGCTCCATCTGCCTCGCCCCTCTCCTGCCCAAGGCTCTCCAGCGGGAGGGGACGCGCCTGCGCCTCCGCAGTGTGACGGGGGCCGGGTCCCCGGGCAGAGCGGGGAGGGAGGACGCGTGTGGGCTCGTCATGTGAGAGGCATCTCCTCGGTCGGACTTGTCCCGGGGACCAGGCTGGGCGTGGCCCTGGGGCCAGCTCTGAGGCCGCCAGAGGGAACGCCGTCCCAGCACCACGGGTGACGGGGTCTCCAGGAAACCACGATGGGCAGGATCTCCGGTGCTGCGAGCGTACGTTTTCCAAACTGCATTGCCTTGTCCCACGTCGAGTTCTGTGTTTCCCCCAAAGAGCCGCAGGAGGGCGAGGTTTCTAGATCCTTCCCTCCAGCTGGACGCCCCACGGAGGGGCCCTTCTCTACCTGGGCATCTGACGCGGCGGCCCCCTGGCACTGGCCTGCCGAGCTCTGGACGGGGACAAGTGTCACAGAGGATGGAGCTCTCATAGACTCTGTTCAGCGTGCACGGATTTCGAGGTGAGGTCAGTGACGTGGGCCGGGCGGGCGGCCGGCTCTGGGCCAGGAGCGGGATCTCCCCGCACTTCAGGGGGCAGGATTGTGGGAAGGGGTCTAGGACTCCCCTCGTGCCTGAGTTTCAGACTTTTCTACCCGGGCCTTTAAGGGTGAGATAGACAAAGTGTCTTCAACGACTTCGACAAAGAATACGCGCTTCCACCCTGGCCGGTGTGGCTCAGCGGATAGAGCCTGCGGATCAAAGGGTCCCGGGTTCGAGTCCGGTCAAGGGCACATGCCTCCGTTGCAGGCTCCTCCCCAGCCCAGGCCCTGGCGGGGGCACGTGCAGGAGGCAACCAATCAATGTGTTTCTCTCTGTCTCTCTCTCTTCCACTCTCTCTAAAACCAATGGGGAAATATCCTCGGGTGAGGGTTAACAAGAAAAGAAGGATACGCCCTTCCCTTCTAAGACCAGAACAGTCTCCTCCCTTCTCCTCACGTCGGATTCACTTACTTGAAAGAATCGTATAAACATCAAAACCATCCCAGCAGCAGGAATGCTGGGTAAAATGGGTCAACCAACGCGTGTGCTGTCCGCGGGTGGACGGAAGCGATGGTTCAGAGGCCGAGACAAAGGCAGCATTCCGGAACATTCAGCAGAAGAGCAGGATCTTCGTCGGTCGGAGGTGCTGCATCCCTAGCACCGAGGAAGGCACGTGGAGAGGCACGGCGTTGCCTGAGCCGTGTCCTCGACTGTCCCTTCGGGAACCAACAGGACGTAGGCGGCCCCTCCGTGTCCTTTCCCGAGAAAGCCAGACCTTCGCCGCACGTCTGGGGTAGGTCCTGGGGTCCGGATGCCCGTCATTCTGAGGACGTGATTGCTGTTGACTCCGGGACCTCAGAATGCGTTCGCGGTGACACAGGACTGACGCACCCCGCGGAGCCTCGCCCCACGTTCTCCAGGAAGGACAGTCTCTGGCGAAACACCCAGCCTCCGAGGGGAGCGGTGAGGAAGGAAGGGGGCCCCGCCCCCGCCTACCCCCCGAAGGCCCCTGCTGTCTGCGTGGGGCAGCTCTACAGAGAGCCAGGAGCCGCACTGAGTCTCGGCAGATGGAGGAGTGGCCGCTTCCCCCCAGCACAGGAGGCGGCCACCTCGGGGTGCAGACACAGGCCGTCTCCAGGGGAAATAAATCTTCTTGTGGAACCTGAATCCTTTCTCACGAGCCGCGTGCCCGCGGCACCGTTAGACGTCAGCGTCGCCGGCGGCCCGGGGTCAAGGACGGCTTCCTCAGGGCAGGACTGCCCACTGGCTCATCGGTGGACCCCCGCCAGGCCTCTGTCGCAGAGAGTTAATTCCTCAGGCAGCCGAGGGCAGGGCGCCGCCACGCCTCGAAGGAAGGAGCAGGCGCAGCGCGGAAGCCTGACGACACACGGACCGCTGTCCGGACGCCACGGCAGGAGGGCGCAGAGAGGCCTCCGGAAGCTCCTGGGCTGGCGAAGATGCCGGGGAGACTTCTGGCGTCAGCCAGTGCAACCAGGCTGGCCGCGAGCTGAGGACGAGCCCGCTGGGAGGCGGGCTCCGGCCCGGCCGGTTCCCGTCACCTGGCGGATGTCCGCCTGACGCCTTAGCAGCGTGTCTGCCGCGTCCCCGTCCTGATCACCTGCAGGCCTGGCACCCAGGCCGCCTAATCACACCTGAAGCCCGCACGGCCCTGCTTGCCACTTAGTCCCTGCACACCTTCACCGCCACGTGGGACGACACACACCCCTCATGACTGACACGCGGGGACGTCCACAACGCCCACTGCCACTCACCACCCTCCCTCCGTGGGGAGGCCCCCGTTTCCTCCATGGGAGAGCGCCTGTCGCCTGCAGCAATGCCCTCCCCGGCCTGCAGCGCCTGCCCCGTCCCCGATGGGGAGGTGACCTTGACCCCACCGTGACCCTGGCTGGCCTGCTGGCTCGCTGGGAGGAGCCATTCCCCGGCTTCCTGCGGCTCCTTTCCTGGCAGATTTTAAGACCCCAGCCGTCACAAGGTAACGACGCGAGTGTTTTGGGAGCCTCCTCCTCAGTGATGGCCGGGAAGGCGGTCAGGATGGAGAGGGGGTGCCTGGGCCCCAGGACCCCTGCCCCCTTGCTCCTGGATGAACTCTGCAGGCTGCTCCCTGGGTGTGTTGGCCAAAATGTCCTCTCCACGGAGGCATGATGGCTCCCGGTGTGGGAGTTACACTTGGGCCCAGGGGGACAGCGTGCCCTCAGGTGACAGGTGTCCACCAATCAGGACAGGCCCTGTGAGGGTCTTCTATCGCCTTTGCAATGATGGCTACTCAGCTCCTGAACCCTGTGTGTGGCCAGGAACCCGTGTGGCTTGGCAAGTGACACAGACGTGTATTTGGGGCTTTCTGGGCATTAGCGTGACGCCCAATGACAGCACAGCTAGGAAATCCTTTAAAAAGGTCCACTTACCTGATGAGAAGGGGGCGAGGGGCCTCTTTGGAAATACTCCCCCTGAGGCGGGACTTCCTGTGCGATTTGCCCACCCACCTCCTCCGGTTCATGGGAAAAACCACAGGATGACGGGGACACGGATGCCACCCGGTCATCGGGTGGCCAGTGCTCGACGGAGGGCCGCACCCAGGGAGCAGGCCCCAGCAGGGAGGGCTCGCTGGCCCCGGCCGCGCCCAGAGGACCTACCGGAGTGCGTGCGCAGGTGGCCGGTGAGCGCGTCCCTCCGGCGGCAGGCGTAGTTGCAGAGGTGGCACTTGAAGGGCTTCTCCCCCGAGTGCAGCTTGATGTGGCGCAGCAGGTTCCCCTTCTGCGTGAAGGAGGCCCCGCACTGGCTGCACTGGAAGGGCCGCTCTCCTGGAGAGAGACGGGTGGTGAGTGCAGGCCCGGCCGGCACGGACCCGAGGGGGACGCGGCCTTGGACAAGAGGGGGACGTGGCCCTGGATGAGGGGACCTGGCCCTGGACCCGAGGGGGACGCGGCGCTGGACGAGAGGGGGACGCGGCCCTGGACGAGGGAGACGTGGCCCTGGACGAGAGGGACGTGGCCCTGGACGAGGGAGACGTGGCCCTGGACGAGGGGGACGCGGCGCTGGACGAGAGGGGGACGCGGCCCTGGACGAGGGAGACGTGGCCCTGGACGAGAGGGACGTGGCCCTGGACGAGGGAGACGCGGCCCTGGACGAGGGGGACGCGGCCCTGGACGAGAGGGGACGCGGCCCTGGACGAGAGGGGGACGTGGCCCTGGACGAGGGGGACGTGGCCCTGGATGAGAGGGGGACGTGGCCCTGGACGAGAGCGGGACGTGGCCCTGGACGAGGGGGACGTGGCCCTGGACGAGAGGGGGACGTGGCCCTGGACGAGAGGGGGACGTGGCCCTGGACGAGAGGGGGACGCGGCCCTGGACGAGGGGACGTGGCCCTGGACGAGAGGGGGACGCGGCCCTGGACGAGGGGGACGCGGCCCTGGACGAGGGGGACGTGGCCCTGGACGAGGGGGACGCGGCCCTGGACGAGGGGGACGCGGCCCTGGACGAGAGGGGGACGCGGCCCTGGACGAGGGGGACGCGGCCCTGGACGAGGGGGACGCGGCCCTGGACGAGAGGGGGACGCGGCCCTGGACGAGAGGGGGACGTGGCCCTGGACGAGAGGGGGACGCGGCCCTGGACGAGAGGGAGACGCGGCCCTGGACGAGGGGGACACGGCCCTGGACGAGAGGGGGACGCGGGCAAGAAAGTTGCTTCCCACGGGCCAGCGACGTCCACCGGCTGCAGGTTTGATAGAACATCAGGCTCTCCGACGCAACCTGCCAGCCCCTCACGCTTCACTGGTTGGGTCAATTTGATCTGAAAATCTAATTTTTTCCCCTAAATCAGAACGGCACATCACAATGCAAATTCAGACTCATTTGAATAAAGTGACTGCAAAGTGCCGTGATGAGGAACCGCTCTTCCTGATCAGCAGTTTTGGAATAAACCAATATCCAATTCTGCGTGTTGTGGCATTTGGTGGGGCTTTTTAATGTGGCTTTTTTCAAAAGGGTCTTTAAAATACGCCACTGAAGCAGCAAAATAAAAGGAAACTCATTAAAAATGCATTTCAGGATCACAAGTTCATTTCAGCGTTACATTCTTATATTTAAATGAAAGGCAGTTCATTATAACACTTATAATAACTTCTTTTCATTTACATCTCCCTGTATTCCCCTTTCAATTTCTTCTCCATTACCTGTCTGTCCCTTCGCCGGCAATCAGGAAGGGAGACAGACGGAGCGCGCGTGCGGGGACAGGCAGGAGGAGGAAGAGCCGAGAAGACGGGCGTCAAGACTGGGATGGGAACTCGCATCGTCCCAAAGGTCCCGCACCACCGTGGGCCCAGCGGTGCCTGGCGTGGCCCTCGCCGCCGTCCTAGCCCGCGAGGCCACGCGGTGCTGTCCCCAGAAGATGCGGGGCATCTTCACCACAGAGACTGGACGGTGCGGTGACGCGCCTCGGAATTCCTTCCGGCGGGGCAGTGGGCGCGGTGGCAGGGGACGGGCCGCCCTCTGCGGTGTGTGCAGCGCACGCCCCTAAATTCTGGGCCCAACAGGGGAGCAACGGGCGCCCGGGACAATGCGGGTGCTGGAATTGGGGCTGGGACAGGCCACGCAGCGCTCGCTTTCACGGGTGAGGCCTGTGTCCCGTTCGGGGAGCACGGCGGCTCCCCCCCAAACAGATGCCCTACGACCACCGCACCAGGCCCTGGGTTACCACGGAAACACGCTCCTGGGGACAGACTTTCCTTAGGAGGACGAACCTGTTATGACGCGTGCTTCACAGACTTCCCAAGGGATTCACATGACGTGTGCGGCGTCACGTCCCCGAAGTGACCGCCGCGGCCTCCGTCCCCGTGACATCGGCACCGGCTGTCACCAGCGCCGCCCTTCTTGCTGTGAAGGGGGTGCTGCTAGGAAAGCCAGCCGGGCTAATGCGCGGGGACGTCCGACCGCAGCCAGCGGGAGGGGCACCAACACGAACCGAGATGCACGAGGTCCGTGCCCAAACCGTCTGGACGGGACGCCGAGCGGAGAGGGTT
This sequence comes from Corynorhinus townsendii, assembly GCA_026230045.1. NCBI lineage: Eukaryota > Metazoa > Chordata > Mammalia > Chiroptera > Vespertilionidae > Corynorhinus > Corynorhinus townsendii. The sequence goes on from JAPDVU010000004.1 coordinate 185,214,160, forward strand.
AGCGCCAAGCAGGCGGGAGCCAGGGTGCACGAACTAGAACTGGCCCTCGAGTCACAAGCCCATGAGCCGGCGGGGCCAGGCACCCCGAGGAGCGCCCCACAGAGAGGAACACCCTGGGCCCTGCTCCCACACATGCGTGTGCATGTGCCTGTGTGGCCCCAAGAGGCAAGAAACGGTCCCCGCGTGCGGGGACACCCAGCTCTCGCTCTGCCCGGGACCCTCTGTCTGGGGGTTCTAGAAAGACACCATTCGGGAGGTCTCATGCCATGGAAATGCTGGTGACAGGGATGGGGGCCTCTCCGGTGACACGGGCGTGGACCCACAGCTAGAGCCCTGCCCAGTGGGTGAGGCACTGGCTCCTGAGGGCTGAAGGGTTGGGGGGCGGAAGGGGCAAGGCCGGTGGGGCCCTGCAGGGAGCTGGTGTCTCAGCGGAGACAGAAAGGACAGACCCTTGACCTGGCTGGCATGGCTCCGTGGTTGAGCCTCGACCTATGAACCGGGAGGTCAGGGTTCGATTCCCGGTCAGGGCCCATGCCCCGGTTACAGGTCCGATCCCCAGTGTGGGGCGTGCAGGAGGCAGCTGGTCACTGATTCTCATCATTGATGCTCCTCTCTCGCCCTCTCCCTCCCCTTTCCTCTCTGAAATCAGTAAAAATACCCGGGAAGCTGTGTCCCCTCCGCAGAGCAGGACGGAGGGAAGCTGGTGGCTGAGAGAGAGAGAGAGAGAGAGAGAGAGAGAGAGAGAGGCCTTGCTGTGCCTGTGGCTCCTGTGGGCCCTGCGGTGCGGGGCTCACTCTGCCCTCAGCTCTCCTGGAAAGTGATTCTTCCTGGCATGCGTGTGACGCCGCGCTGGCATGCACGTGACGCCACGCTGGCATGCGTGTGACGCCGCCGCCCGGGACCACACAGCAGGGCGTGGGCTCAAGGCCCTCTCCCTCCCGGGGCAGCGGGGAAGGGGCCGGCCCTGCAGTCGGATGGACGCAGAGCCCACCCAGTATCAGTGAGCTGCCGAGGCCTGCAGCGCCCCCTGCGGGTGGCAGCGCCGTGGCGGCTAAGGGAAGCTGGCTCCCCAGGGCTGCCTCTCCTGGCATTTCACCGTAAGGCAGACTTCAACATCCTAGATTCAAAGTCGAGTTTTACCCCCGGGACTCTGTAGGAAGGCTGTCCCCTTGAACCACGTAATGGGTGAAGAGGTGGCCTACAGCATGAACTTCCTGCAGGAGAGCCAGAGGGAGGTGGATCGAAGCAGCCTGCCTGACCTGCAGTGCTGGGGTGGGCCGGCCACACCGGGCAGCACGCAGCCCCACGGGCCCCGGGGCCTGGCCCCTCATGGGTGGGAACAACCCCCGCCCCCTGCCCCGCAGTAACCTGGGCACATTTCTTATCTTTTCTGTTGGAAAGCCCAGCGTTCAGAGCAGCGGAGCCTGGCCGTCTTCCCGCCCCGCGGCCTCGCCCCACCACCCACGCGGGCGCACCTGGCCCCGGAGGCCCTGGCTGGCCCTGCTCTCACACCTGCCTACACCTGGAGCCTGAGCCCCATCCAAGTGTGGCTGCTTGTGGGCCGGTTCGATTCCCGTCGGGGCCCGTGCTGGGATGGGGGGCTCAGTCCCCGGCGGGGGGCGTGCAGGAGGCAGCGGCTTGGGAACCATCGGTGTTTCTCGCTCGCTCTCCCTTCCTCGCTCTCTAAAAACCAATAAAAAGTCTTGGGGGCGGGGAGCCTCTGGAACTCGTCACAGGGTGGTCTGCCCACCTTTCTTTGGAAAAATAAAAAAGAAAAGAAAGAGAAGAAATGGAGCTAACCACCAGGCAGTGAAGTGTGGGTCTCCATAAACAGCTCGGACGGGCCCCTAGACCCGCGTGGGAGAGCCGAGCTGGGGAGCAGCTGCCTGTGCGCCTCCTGGGGGGCGGGGCGGGGCCTGGCTTCTCCGACGTGAGCTCCGAGGCTGCACCTAGGCCCCTGGAGGAAGGGCCTGTGCCCACTGCCCCGAGCGCCCGGCTCTCAAAGGAGGAGACTGGGACCTCGGAGCGGGGCCGGGGGGTGGGGGCGGGGAGAATGCGGGCCTTTTCTGCACGTTCCACTCAGATCCCGTGCACAGACGCCTCTGTGCGGGCCTGCGGGGTCACCCCACGCGGCCACGTCCCTCCCTGTCCCGCGGCCCCTGCGGGTCTGCCTGGGAGGCACTGTGGAGACAACCCTGGTCCTGAGCGAGCACTGGGCGTGGGGTGGCCTCCGCCCGGGGCTGCCGCTGTGGGGAGAAGCGGGCAGCTGGCAGCCAGGGCCGTGCCCACCGCCTCGCAGGCTTCCTCAGGGAATGCCATGCCCTGCACCGGGGGGGAGCCGGCATCGGGCAGCTCAGGGTGCCAGGACTGACCGCGTGTCCAGCGTTCATTTAGGAGGCTGTGCTCGGGAGTCAGGCCCTACAGGAACCAGCAGGGACGTCACTCGGCTGGGGGCGGGGGGGGGGGGCCTCCTGCCTAGGGGGGGGGTTCCTGATCCATCTCAGTAACCATGTCCCTCCCCTGCACCTCATTACTCACTAGCCGGGGCGGAGGAGAGGGGGCCTGGCAGCCATCATGCAGGCTTCACCCACACCGGCCTCACCAGGGAATTCGGGAGTCAGGGCCATCGGAAAACCAAGTTTGCTCACCTTTAAAACATGCCCTTTTACAGAAAACGAACGCCTCTTTAAAATACACTTTCCCCAGATGCACGACCAACGGGAGACATCACTACGACTCAAACGTGGAAGTCACGGCCGCCAAGACCCGCCTCTCCCGCCGGCGCCCTGGCCCCGTGCCCGGGGGTTCCGGCTCCTCTTCCGTGTCCCTGCCCCGGGGACCCGCACGAGGCGGCCTCACCCCCGGGACACCGGGGCACCCGCCCTGTCTCCACAGCACGTTTCTCCTCGTGGCCTGTCCCTCCCCCGGGCTGCGCGGACTCGGGGTGCCATGGCCTGCGCTCAAGCGCTCCGTGGCCACGGGGCTGGCACGTGGACCGCTGTGCCCACGTTTATGGGGGAGGGCGGCATTTCTCTTCAAGAGGCGGGGAGGCACGCACAGGCGAACGCACCCCATTAGTGGGGACTGGACAGCGGAGGGAGAAGCAGGTGACGGGTGGGTCCCCAGGCCGAGGCTGGGCACAGGGAGGGGCCGCCAGCGGGGACTCTCCCTCCCCTGCCCCCGGGTGAGCGGACCCTGCCTGCCCGGCCTCCGTTTGGGGCGCTCACCCTCCCCCTGTTCGGACTCCCGAGCCCCCAGCAGCCCAGCCGGTGGGCGTGAGGCTCCTCACTGATTCCGAGGGTGGAGCCGCTGACCGCGGGCGGAGGGGGGTGTGTGCTGCCCGCAGCGGTGGGAGGACTGCGCCTGGGGAGCCCACCGCTCGCCCCGGTTCCCGCACGCCCAGCCCTGACGCTCCGTCTAACAGGTGCGCGCTCGGCCGGCTTCTCGGCGGACAGCCTGAGGCAGAGGTTTTGGGGTTCCCATCTGTTTGTGAGGTTCTGTCTCGCTGTTCTAAGGGCAGACTCCCTGGCACGTGACCCTCACAGCACCCACCGCCCCCACTGAGAGGGCGTGACCCGGACACGCCCGGCTCCCCGAGGCTGCCAGCCTTCGGGTCTCGGGCTCTGGTTTCTGGGGTCAAATGGCCGTCAGGGAAGCCCTTTCCCTGCAGCCGGGGGGGGGGTGGGGGGGGGGTGGGGTGGGGAAGGGGAAGGACGCGCCCCGCCCACTGGGAGCCTCCGCGCTGTGCCCGCCTTTCCCACGTGCTCCGGGGACGGTGGCGGGGACAGGGCCGCCCGCCGCCCGCGGCCCCCCGGCCCTGGAGGACGCGCCAGGCCTTACCCGTGTGGCTTCTCTTGTGCACCATGAGCACATTGGGGCCGATGCACACGATCCCACAGACATCGCACTTCAGTTTGCCGTTAGGAAGTCGGATGCCTCCAGCGCCTGACAGCGCTCTGCCGCCCGGACCGCCGTGGGAGCCATTCACGTCCTCGCCCGCGGCGCCAAGCACGCGCAAGTCCTGGGCACACGCCTCCCCATTCATGTCACAGGCACGCCCACGCTCTTCATCACTCTGAGCCTCTACTTTCACATGACCGGCTGCAAGACACAACACAGGCCTCGGTCACCGCAGGGGCGGGCAGACAGCAGCGCGGCAGGCGGGGTCGGCGCCCCCCACGCGGGCGCTCAGCAGCTGCTACCACGGGGTGGCGGGAACAACGGGCCCCTCCCGCCCGCCCCTCCACGGGACCGGTGGCCGTCCGCGAAGGGGAGATGACACCTTGAGGCCACTTTACTCGGTGAAGGCGGGGCCCTCGCTCTAAGCAGGTTGGGGTCCCCGGGTCCCAGGGACGCGTGGTGCCTCTGGGGGAGCCTGCGCCCTCTCCACCAGGGGGCCCACCCAGAAGGTGAGGGCGACCACCATGCAGCGTCAGAGCCCGGGGCTGGGCCCCCTGACCGCTGTCCCGCCAAGGGCTCCCCGCGGCTCTTTGGAGAGAAGACTTGCAGACAATAAGCGAATGCAACAAGGACCCCAGCTCACGGGCACGCGGACCCGGAGACCCGGACTGAGGGGTGGCTCTCCCTCCAGGCCTCTGCAGGAGGCGTCTCTGAAGGGCTTCCACGGGATTCCAGAGCCCAGAGCCCAGAAGGGCCTGCGTCCCCCCCTCCTCGTCCCTCCCCCCCCCCATGCAGGGGCCAAGTCCCAGCAGGCCAGGGAGCAAGGACAGCACACAGGCTGGGGAGCCCTGTGCGGAGCCCGGTGGGTGCTGCTGCCCTCGGCCTCCCGGACTCCCGGGCCCCAGTGCTGCCGGGGCCTTTCCCGGTGGAAGGGGATTCGGCCCAAGGCCCAAGGCCCATGGCCCATGGCATCTGCACCGGGAGCAGGACGTAAAGCCAGGCCTCGGAACTCTGGCACCTGGGTGATGCCTAATCACCACCAGGCAGCTCTACCGCGAGGCTGGGGCCTCGGAGCACTGGAGCGGAGGAGCGTGGGCGCGGCCAGTTCTCTGGGCGGCGCTGAGGCCCTCGGCCGCGTGGGGCGGGGCCCAGGGCTCTGGGCTGGGAGGCCTGCACGGGCCACGGAGGGCGGGCCCCTCCCACGTTCCCCACTCGCTCTGCCTCCTGCGTCTAGAGGCCTCCCTTCACAAGAGCGGATTCGCTTTCCCGGAGGCCCCGCCAGCAGGTGGCAGGCAGCCCCTGCCAGACGCCCCTTGCTCTGGTCACTCAGGTGGACAGGCATCCCTGTGGCCCTGGCCGCCCCGTGCTCGTGCCGTTGGCGGCGGTGTGAGGTGCAGGCGGCCGGAGGGCAGGTGGCTCTGCGTTCCTTCTTTGTTCGGTGACTGAGAGCCTCCTCCTTACAGCCCGGGACAGGGACGCTCAGGAGGGGCCAGGACAGGTGAGGCCACAGGCGAGTGTAGGCAGGGCCCTGTTGGCCCTAGAAGTTACAGGAGAGGGGGTACCGGAGAGGGGGTACAGGACAGGGGTACAGGACAGGGGTACAGGAGAGGGGTGAGCTGGGCTGCGGGGACTCACTGAGAAGCAGAAATCACAGCGACAGAAGCGGGCCACGGGGGCTGCTGTCGGCTCGCTGAACAGTCTAGGCTGGAAGCAGCGGGAGGGAGACTCGGTGGGGCTTGGCCTCTGGGGGTGTTAGAGCAAAGGAGCCACGCCAGGGCTGCTGGGAGCACTCTGAGAAGTCAGGGCAAAGGGGCCCTGGAGACAGGGTCAGAGGTGAGCCCAGGGCGCGTCTTCGCTGCTCCCCTGCAGCTAAGCCTCCTGGGGCCCCTTAGAGAGGAAAGTCACGGTGTGGTGCCCATGGCCAAGCACGTCCAGGGCGCGGAGCACGGCCCGCCGGGCGCGGACCCGCAGTGACCTGGGCCTGGCGCTGGGGGCCACTGGCTGGCACAGGGGAGCCCCCCTTTATTTTTATTTATTTTTAAAATATATTTTTATTGATTTCAGACAGGAAGAGAGAGAGAGAGACGTCAATGATGAGGAAGAATCATGGATTGGCTGCCTCCTGCACGCCCCCAATGGGGGATCAAACCCACAACCTGGGCACGTGCCCTTGACCGGACTCGAACCCGGGACCCTTCAGTCCACAGCCTGAAGCTCTATCCATTGAGCCGCACCAGCCAGGGCGGGAGTCCCCCATTTAGAAACAAGTAAAAAGGAAGGTAAGGATGGTCTCCTGAGAGGGAGGACGTGTGGGCTAGCCGTGCGTGCCCCAGAGAGAGCCAGCGATGCTCGCTTGCCTGGCCCCGGGAGCACACGCCCCGATGGACGCGCGGAGCAGGGACACTGTCGGGCGGGAGGGGCGAGGACAGCGTGAGGGGAAGCAAGCACGGACGCCACCCTCACCCCCAGAGGTTCAAGCCAGGAGACCAGTGGTTCGGGGGGCAGGCCCTTCTCATGACTCTGCCGTGGGACACACGGTCTGAGCTGTAGCAGAACCAAAAGGAACAGCAGGCTGACCAGGCCAGCCCGTCACCCACCAGCCTGAGACCGGGGGGCCGGGGGGCGTCAGAGCCAGAGGAGGCCCCGCCCACGGGACAGGGACGGGGCCCAGGACCCGCCCTGCCTGGGCTCCGGGAAAACGCAGACAGGACCGGTCTCTGTGGCGAAGGAGAAGGGGACCGTGAATGTGGGCACTGGACGGAGGGCTCTCTCCGCGTGAGCCAACGCCACACACGCTTCCATCAGAAGCGATTCTGACGTCGTCAGCTCAGGAGGCGCCCAGGCCCGGGGCTCGTCACGCTCCGTCTCCCATGAAACCCAGGGAGGACTGGCCAGGGAGACTCCGCCGAGGGGGACCCGGGGGGTGTGTGGAACGCGGGCAAGTCAGCGAAGACGTGTGTGGAGGCGCCACGCAGGCGTGCCCGAGCTGCTGCAGAAATGGCGACGCGATGCGACCCCAAACTCGGAGGCTAACGGCACGATCCCCGACACGGCCCACGGGGCGTCCCCACGGAGGGTGTGGGAAGTGCGAAGCATTTTAAAGGTGCAGGACACCACGTATTAGAACGCACGCCATTCTAGGTGGCGGTGGTTTCTTTCCCTTGTAAAGATGTGTGCTTAGCAGTACTGTGAGCCTCACTTCACGTGGCAGGCCTTTCCGTGGGATGAAGTCGGCGAGAGGGCAAGTGTATGACACGCGTTTCCTCAGGCGACGAGGGACGCACACTGGCGCGGAGAAGGTCCCGGGGCTGACACAGGAGACGCTTTTAGTTTTTAAGAAGAAAAGAGGTGCAGAGGCGTGAGGACAATTCCCCACCATGGCCACCAGGTGGCGATGTTGGCCCAGAACAGTTTGGTTGCTGTTGGGTGGGGACTTGAATGGCCACTGGGCCAAGGGGGTAGTTAGGATTTGGGCACGTGGGGGAGGGGGAGAAAGAGAGAGAAATACGAGGACCTGGGAGCCCATCCGTGTGAACACATAGACGGGCAGTGCATCAACACGCATCCCCTCGATCGCACTGAAGCTCCACGCTGACATGGAGCATCTCCCACACACGCGGTCTTCACCATAGCACCGGCCTCGACCCTCCTCCCGCTGAGCCTGCACGCCCCGTGCTACGAGCGTGCCTGAGGTCGCGGTATCTTACTCTGAAGTGCCCCTGGGCCCCTGACATCTCAAGCGTGTGACCGTCCACCTCAAAACTCACATTGGCTCCATCCCAGTACTTCCTGCCTTACACAATCATAGCAGCACACACACACAGGTACACACACATGTGAACCTTTACCTACATACATGTGTGTATATCCCTGTCCCAGTACTTCCTGCCTTACACAGCCATAGCAGCACGCACACAGGCACACACACGTGAACCTTTACCCACACGTGTGCACACCCACAGAAGTAAGCGTCAGGCTGTGCTGGGAAGCAGAAATAAGGAGCCTTCGTAAGAGAACGCTCTCCGGACCCTGGGGAACAGGAAGGGCCGCCAACTGGGCGGCGAGAGCCGGGCTCCGCGTGATCGGTCTTGTAGGGCCCTCCCCGTTTCTGACCACGGACGGAACCTCGCGGCCCGTTCTCCGCAGCGGCCACCTCAGAGCCTCCCGCGCCCGTGGCGGTCCCAGTGGGCGGCGTGTCCCGGGCGCAGCACCAGAGGACAGAGGGCGGGCTAAGCCGGCCCGAAGCTGGCATCCCCAGGGGCAGCCGCCTGAGTCGCTCGGAATGTGCAGCTCCCTGTGCAGCCCGCAGAGCGCTCCACCCTTCACACGCCCTCCGGATGCGCGCGCGCGAGCACACACACACACACACACACACACACACACACACACACACGGGGTCCTCGCTCGGCCTGGAGCCTGAGGCTGGGGGCCGGCCGGCACTGCTGGCTGACAGCTCCCATCAGGAGGCTCCGCAGCGCCGGTGCTGAGGCGGCTCCCCCGCGGCTCCCTCAGTTCTGGAAGGAACTCCGGGCACCGGACGGGCCGCCTGTGCCCGCTCCCGTCCGCACACGCGGAAGGCTGACCGGACACAGGCCGGGCTGCGGATGTTGACCGACAGCCCGCCGTTTCCTTGTCTCCTCGGCAGAGAGGCGATGACCCACGTCACAGCAGCACCGCGAGCAGGGTGTGGGGGGCGGGCGGCGATTCTGTCCATGCCACTGGCCCGTGTGGCCCTGCGCACACGCCGTGTCACTACAGAGGGACGCTCCATGGCACCTGTGTGGCCCGGCGGGCGTGGCTCAGGGGTTGAGCGTCGACCTATGAACCAGGAGGTCCCGGTTCGAGTCCCGGTCAGGGCCCAGGCCCAGGTGGCGGGCTCCATCCCCAGTGTGGGCCTGCAGGAGGCAGGCGATCCGTGATTCTCTCTCATCGTGGGTGTTTCTCTCTCTCCCTCTTCCTCTCTGAAATCAGTACAAACACATCTAAAAATAAATAAACAACATGTCACACGTGCACTCGACTGTAGAGGCTATGCTGTGCGTGGGAGCTGTTTGCCGAACGGAACGGTCAGCATGCATTGATCTCACATTGACAAGCATGCAAAAGGCAATGGAAACACACACACGCCCAGTCCCCACACCATGGGGATGGGGCCTGAAATGAACACACGTGTCCATGTTTACCTAGAAGCAAAGCATATACTTACGAGAGAAAGAATTGGGAATTATTGCATGAAAGTCCCTAAAGCCATCAGCCCCGTATGACACTGCAACAAGAAAGCAGAGAGAGAAGGCGGGTGAGAGCGCGCAGAGGTGCCCGGCGTGCCAGGAAGCAGCACTTTCGTCCGTAAAGAAGGCATTCTTGCGCAAAACCATTACCGGCTCCAGACGTGCTGCTGTTTATCCTCAGACCCACCGCGGCTTGAGCCGCCGGCTCGGTCCTGTCCCAGCAAACACTCGGCCCCTCCCTCCTGTCCCTGGCCACAGTTCTCTCAGAGGCCCCTCCCTCCCCACCTCCTGTCCCATCCCGTCTGGCCACACAGGGCTGAGGGCAGCGGCCCCGGGGCGTGTGCCGGCTGGCCCACCGTGTGGTCAGTGCGATGCTGCCCAGAGGCCGTCCGCAGGGAGCTCTCCCCTTCATCCCAGCCTCCTGGCCTCACCACGCGTCCTGCAGGCACGGCCGTCTCTGCCGAAGGGGTTGGGAGGTAAGTGCTGCCTTTAAATCGGGGACACGATGTGACATAAACTCTGGTGACAACTGCCCGATCCCCGGACACTGCCGACGGGGGTCACGGTGACCGACGTGACAGGCAGATGTCAGGCGCCCCTCAGCCCAGGCCCCGTGTGGCGGCGATGGGCACAAAAGGGGGCGTTCAGGTCGCGCTGACCAGGCCAGCAGAGGGGCTCTGGTGCGAACTGAGGCAGCGCCGCTAGGCGTCCCACGGGGAGGACCGCAGCCTGGGCGTCAGCCCTGCCACACACCGCTTCGCCACGTGCCTCCGTGTCCGCGTGGCCGTGCGACACACGTGACCGGTACCAACGCCTTCGCTGGGCTCTGCGCGGCCACCACTTGGGAGGGAACCCGCTCCTCGCCTGGCGTCACGACAACCGACTCGGGAGTTTGTGTCCTTGGCGTGTGGCTCCCTGAGGACTGCAGTCCAAACCCAACCGGCTGCGCCCCCGCCTGCGCCCCCGGGAGGGCGGCCCCGGCACCGGCTGCTGCTCGCGCTCCACGCGGCCCATGTGCCCCCGCTCCCAAGGGGAGTGGTTGGCCCTCACGGAGGGCGGGTCGCTGTCACGCAGGACCCCGCGACAGCGTGTCTGTCCTGTCCTTCCGCTCTCCCTGTCTCCCCATCAGCCCGCAGCCGTGGGGGCGGCGCCGGAGCTTTGCCAATGCCGGGCGCCGAAGCCTTTTCCGTGCGTTGCCCCTCACCCGCACCAGGGCCCGGAGGCAGGACTGACGCCGTGTCCCAGGGAGGAGCCCGGCTGCAAGGCGGGTCTGCAGTGTGTCCTCTTGGTGGTCGGTGTGCAAATGTGCAAATGTGAGAGGGCATCGAACCGGCACCTTAGGGTCAGCGTTCGAAACAGGCGCTGTCCTGTGAGGAGGGCCTCGGGAAGCTGTGTCAGTTACGCAGCAGCACACGTGTGCGCACACACTCACACAACACACACACATACACACACACTCACACACATACACACACTCACACAACTCACACATACACACACACTCACATATACTCACATACATACACTCACACACACTCACATATACTCACACACACACTCTCACACATATACACACACTCACACTCACTCACATATACTCACACATACTCACACACATACACTCACACATATACACACACTCACACACTCACTCTCACACATACACACACACTAACACACACACTCGCACACACATACACACACAACTCACACACATACACACACACTCACACACACTCACACACACTCACATATACTCACACACACACTCTCACACATATACACACACTCACACTCACTCACATATACTCACTCACATATACTCACACACATACACACACACATACACACACACTAACACACACTCACACACACACTAACACACACACTCACACACACACACACTCACACACTCACACACACACACACTCACACACACACTCACACACACACACTCACACACACACACTCACATATGAAAATTAGGGCGCATTGACCAGCAGTGTTCCCCACATAACAGCCCTCAGAGCAAACCCCTCCCCTCGTCCTCAAAGCCATCACTGTCAGCGGGGAGCAGGGGAGACCGTCAGCGGGGAGCAGGGGAGACCGTCAGCGGGGAGCAGGGGAGACCGTCAGCGGGGAGCAGGGGAGACCGTCACCGGGGAGCAGGGGAGACGGTCACCGGGGAGCAGGGGAGACGGTCACCGGGGAGCAGGGGAGACGGTCACCGGGGAGCAGGGGAGACGGTCACCGGGGAGCAGGGGAGACGGTCACCGGGGAGCAGCGGAGACCGTCACCGGGGAGCAGGGGAGCAATGGCTCGGCCTCAGCCAGTCCCACCCAAACCCAGGGCCACGGGCTCACAAAAGGGGCCGAGCAGAGGACTCAGCATCTCGCTCGAGGTTTCAGGAGCCACGCTCCGCTCACCAGGAGTCCAGTGCGTTCACCTGGCAGGGACGCCTCGTCCCTGACCCGTCACTGACACGTCCCTATAAGAGGCTGCCGATGCCTGGGACCTGCGTCCTGTTCCCACGGCCCAGCTGAGGAACCTTCTAGAAGGAAGAGCCCCCCCCCCGCCCCCCACACGCACCGTCATCTGCTTTGAGCTGCGCACGTGACAGCCCGCGTGGCCACCTCAGGGAGGCGCGAAAACATCCTTCAAGTCCGAGACCAACCTGGCACCCTCCCGGCAGGGAACACGTTCAGGGGTGTTTAGGAGAATTTAGAAATGTGCCGGCATTTGACTTTTATACATTTTCTTTAAATCACATTAGCCTCCCGGGCACGGCCAGGCCGCGTCTCTCATTAACTTGCGGGAGCGTGGTTGGCAGTGACCTTTGCAATGCGTTCCACTGTCGCCTGTCGCCCCCCCTAGAGCAGGGCCCCGAGGCAAGGGGGGCACCAGGGCCCCGCGGGCCGGACGCCCAGGCCAGGCGCCCACTAGAGAACCACTTAAGCCACAGCGGCCAGAGAGGTGAGGGGGGAGGGGAGGGGAGAGTGGGGGGGGGAGGGGAGGCAGGGTCTCAGTGCATCCGGAGGGTCTTTTGTGTTTCTATCCACATCCGAGTCCAGCCAGGGAACCGAGTGCGGGTGGCAGACGCGAGGGAGTTCCCCTGACAGGCAGCCCCCACCCTTGGACAGTGGGCGGCGGGCGGGCGAGCTCATGGTCAGGAGGGGGCGGTGCTGCTGCTGGCGGTGGTGGGGGGGTGTGGCTCTGAGTCTGCGTGGCCGCAGGTGTGGGGGGCACCTGCCCTGGGCAGCGCCCGCGAGGGCAGGAGGGACGGGGCCGTGTCCACTCACAACACGGAGGAGGGGAAGAAGGGCCAAGTGGGATGGGCGCCCACACGCTGCCCTTGTCCGGGTGTGGGCAGCGTGCCCCCTGCTCCCAGTGGGGCGAGTGCACCCCTGGGTGTGCCCGGCCGGTGCGCTGCCGGCTCAGGTGGAAGTGGGTTTGGCACAGGAAGCCTGGGAGACGAGAGGAAAGCTCTGACTGCTTTCGCCCACCGCCTGCCATCTAAGGGTGGGGGCTGCAGGCTGTCCCACGGGGAGGCCCCTCCTGACTGAGGTGGGCAGCCAGGCAGAGGGAGGGTGAGGACCTGAGACCCACCCCTCCGTCCTCCCGGCCCTGCCCCCACACCTCCCTGTCCCTCCTGTCCCCATGGCTGGCGCCACGTCAAGCCCCAGAGATCCCAGGAGCCCAGGCCGGCCTCAGGGAGGCCAGAGATAAAGTATCGCCCCCTGGACACACGGAGGGTGGATCCACTGCCCTCCTCCCCTCCCGCAGAATTCCAGCAACTGTGACTCAGCAAAGGAGAAACCACCCCCGGCTCACTGTCCCAGGTCCCCTAGCCCCAGATCCCGCAGCCCCAGGTCCCCCAGGCCCAGGTCCCCCAGCCCCAGATCCCGCAGCCCCAGGTCCCCCAGCCCCAGATCCCCCAGCCCCAGATCCCCCAGGCCCAGGTCCCACAGCCCCAGATCCCGCAGCCCCAGGTCTTCCAGCCCCAGGTCCCCCAGCCTCAGGTCCCCCAGGCCCAGGTCCCCCAGCCCCAGGTCCCCCAGCCCCAGGTCCCCCAGCCCCAGGTCCCCCAGCCTCAGGTCCCCCAGCCCCAGATCCCCCAGCCCCAGGTCTCCCAGGCCCAGGTCCCCCAGCCCCAGATCCCCCAGCCCCAGATCCCCCAGCCCCAGGTCCCCCAGGCCCAGGTCCCACAGCCCCAGATCCCGCAGGCCCAGGTCTTCCAGCCCCAGGTCCCCCAGCCTCAGGTCCCCCAGCCCCAGATCCCCCAGCCCCAGGTCCCCCAGCCCCAGATCCCCCAGCCCCAGGTCCCCCAGCCCCAGATCCCCCAGCCCCAGATCCCCCAGCCCCAGGTCCCCCAGCCCCAGATCCCCCAGCCCCAGGTCCCCCAGCCTCAGGTCCCCCAGCCCCAGATCCCCCAGCCCCAGATCCCCCAGCCCCAGGTCCCCCAGCCCCAGATCCCCCAGCCCCAGGTCCCCCAGCCTCAGGTCCCCCAGCCCCAGGTCCCCCAGCCCCAGGTCCCCCAGCCTCAGGTCCCCCAGGCCCAGATCCCCCAGGCCCAGGTCCCACAGCCTCCGGGTCTCCCAGCCCCAGGACGGGTTCCCTCCAGGCACAGAGTAAGATGAACACGCAGGACACTGCTCATCACCCGATGCCTGGGCTGGGGTGGCCCTGTCCCAGACTCATCTCTTCCCGAGTGCTCTTTGTGGGTCACAGGCTCAGGTTCGCTCGGGGTGGGGCTGTGGGCCTGAGGGCTGTCCCACGGGCCCACCTGTGTTGTCTGTCCTGCCCTCTGGCCTCTCATGTGGTGGCCAGATGGCGCCCTGACCTCTCCTTATATCTTCCACCCTTTGCCACTGCCCCCCCCCCCCCCGCCCGACACGGACCCTGGAGGGGTTCCACTTCAGTGCCCATGAGGGACTTTCTGCCGGGGGGAGGGGAGCTCGGGCCAGCTCCTGCCAACCTGGGAACCCAAGAGAGTTTTGATGGACGAGGCCTAGGGCCAGGGCTGTAGGGAGGGACCCCCCTCGCCCGAGACCCCGCCCGCCCCCCGCCGGTGGACTCCACCCCAAGCTTCCTGGGCCACCTCCCGCTGACTCTGCACCCCGTGTCCCACCCCACGGGCCCTGGGACACTGTGGTGTGGCCCTGAGGAGCCCGCGCAGGCCCCTAAACCACGATGCTCGGCGTTTCCTCCCGAGATAGACCTCAGGCGACCCGACCACTGTCTGGAGCACCTGTGCCAGCTCTCCGGGCTGCGAGCACAGCCCCACCCCATGGCCACAGGCCCGGCCAGCACCCGCTCTTCACTTTAAACCCTCCCGACCAGGAAAGCTCCAACTGCGGCACTTTTCCTTTGGTTTTGGCCAGCTGGTTTCTCATCTCCGAACCTTGTTCTTTTCTGTGTGTGTGTCTGTGTGTGTGTGAGAGCGTGTGTGTGTGTCTGTGTCTGTGTGTGTCTGTGTGTGTCTCTGTGTGAGAGTGTGTCTGTGTGTGTGAGTGTGTGTCTATGTGTGTGTGTCTGTGTGTGTCTGTGTGTGTGTCTGTGTGTGTATGTGTGTGTGTGAGTGTGAGTCTGTGTGTGAGTGTGTCTGTGTGTGTATCTGTGTGTGTGAGTGTGTCTGTGTGTATGTGTGTGTGTGAGTGTGTGTTTATGTGTGTGTGTCTGTGTGTGTGTCTGTGTGTGTATGTGTGTGTGTGTCTGTGTGAGTGTGTCTGTGTGTGTGTCTGTGTGTGTGAGTGTGTCTCTGTGTGTGTGTGTGTGTCTGTGTGTGTGTCTGTATGTGTGTGTCTCTGTGTGTGAGTGTGTGTGTGTGTCTGTGTGTGAGTGTGTGTGTGTGTGAGTGTGTGTGTGTGTGAGTGTGTGTGAGTGTGTGTGTGTGTGTGAGTGTGTGAGTGTGTGTGTCTGTGTGTGAGTGTGTGAGTGTGTGTGTGTGTCTGTGTGTGAGTGTGTGTGTGTCTGTGAGTGTGTGTGTCTGTGTGTGTCTGTGTGAGAGTGTGTCTGTGTGTGTGTGTCTATGTGTGTGTATGTCTGTGTGTGTGAGTGTGTGTGTCTATGTGTGTGTGTGTCTATGGTGTGTGTGTCTGAGTGTGTGTGAGTGTGAGTGGGAGTGTGTGTGTGTGTGAGAGTATGTGAGTGTGTGTGTGTGTGTGAGTGTGTGTGTGAGTGTGTGTGCGAGTGTGGTGTATGTGAGTGTGTGTGTGAGTGTGTGTGTATCTGTGGGAGTGTGTCTGTCTGTGTGTGTGTGTGTGTGAGTGTGAGTGGGAGTGTGTGTGTGTGAGTGTGAGTGTGAGTGGGAGTGTGTGTGAGTGTGTGTGTGTGTGTGAGTGTGTGTGTGTGAGTGTGTGTGTGTGTGTTAGTGTGTGGTGTGTGTGTATGTCTGTGTGTGTGTCTGTGTGTGTGTCTATGTGTGTGTGTGTCTGTGAGTGTGTGTGAGTGGGAGTGTGTGTGTGTGTGTGTGTGTGAGTGTGAGTGTGTGAGTGTGTGTGAGTGTGTGTGTGAGTGTGTGTGTGTGTGAGTGTGTGTGTGAGTGTGTGTGTGTGTGTGTGAGTGTGTGTCTGTATATCTGTGTGTGTTGTGTGTGTGTGTGTGTGAGTGTGTGTGAGTGTGAGTGTGTGAGTGTGTGTGTGTGTGTGTGTGAGTGTGTCTGTGTGTGAGTGTGTCTGTGTGTGTATCTGTGTGGGAGTGTGTCTGTGTGTGTGTGTGTGTGTGTGTGTGAGTGTGTGTGTGTGTGGTGTGTGTGTCTGTGTGTGAGTGTGTCTGTGTGTGTATCTGTGTGGGAGTGTGTCTGTGTGTGTATGGGAGTGTGTGAGTGTGTGTGTGTGTGAGTGTGTGGGAGTGTGTGTGTGAGTGTGTGTGTGAGTATGTGTGTGTGTGTGAGTGTGTGTGGTGAGTGTGTGTGTGTGTGTCTGTGTGT